>KZ062808.1:19269-60617 GCA_002091835.1 Anopheles maculatus
CTATGCTGGCGGAGGACGCCAATGCACTCGCCATTTTCGAGCGGCGGCTGGTTCTACGGACTATCTTTGGCGATGGACGAGCTGTTAGACGATGCAGACATCCTGACGGATGCCAAAGACGGATGGATACGCTGGTTGGGGTACGTGATGAGGATGCCAGACTCATGCCCTGCCAGGAACGAGGCGTAGAGAAACACAGCGAGCTCGGCTGGATCAAGTGGATTCTGACCTGAGGGAGATCGGATGCAGTCGGGATCGTGTTTCCTGAAGAACGATTGGACACCAGGCCATGTCTATTAGACGTGCACCCTAGGAGTAGACCAAGAAAGAAGATGAGGTAGTGCTTCCTAGTACAGCCATGTTCCGGTTGACTGGCCATGTCATGAAAAGGCCACCGAACAATCTATATCTTTATCTTGAATTTTGGACCACGGTTATCCACGTCAAAAAATCTTCATTGTAGTTCTTACAAACTTATTTATAACACCTCATTAACAACTCTATTACATGCACATATTGAATCAAAATGTCGGTAATTAACGATTGGTAAAATACTCCCACCATAGCTATTTCCTTTCGAACTATCGCAACCTAATTAAGTACGTTGATGAAAGGCGTTTCGGTAGAAAACCTACAATTTGTACGAGGGTTGAACATATGCGCTGACCATTTGATCGCTATGGTCCGTGATCAAATAATCAGTTTTAGTTGAATAGTACTTGCTGCCGAAGTCGTATCTTCTCTGCTCTCTCTCTATACGATGTACGAAACTGGCCGTTTTATCTTCCCCATGCGTTTTACCATGTGGGCCTGGAAGCTGTGCGGCATGTTTAATGCACCCGTACCGAAATCGTTACCGTACCGTGTCTATTGCTATACGTTTTACTGCTGCATTATGGCACTGTATCTGTTTGTGCTGATGCTGAACGTGTTCGTCCCGCAACCTTTCGAGCAGCGTGTGTTCTTCATCATGTACATAGCGCTAACGGAAACGGCTATGATTCTGAAAACGCGTACCATCTATCGCTATTTCGATACGATCTGGGATCTGTACGAAACTACGCTGGGTCCATCGTTTCAACCCCGGGACGAGCCGGAACGTGCACTGCAAAACCGTACACTGCTAGTGTTTAATCGTTGGTACTACGTGTACATCTTTGTGAGTCATATGGCCGCCTTTGGCACCGGTAGCCATTTGCTCAGTGCCGAGTATCGGATGCCATTCTTTCCTTGGTTTTTCGGCATCCCGTACGGGGATGAGGGACGCGTTGCATACTACACGATCTTTGTGTACCAATGTTTCGGCATGTACTTTCACATGCTGCTCAACACTGCCGGTGATACGCAGCTGTGCTATATGCTGCAAATGATAGGCATACAGCTGGATCTGCTGGCGAAACGCTTTCGCAGCTTGAAGCAACTCGGAACAGTTTGATCGCTCATTTGTACCGTTAGTGCAACATTACAACAAAATCCATCGGTAAGTAAGGAAGTGTTTGCCGGTGCTAGTTTGTTCCGACGGTCGTTCCAAAGCGTGTACTTCTATTCTGTAGCATGCTATGCCGGGTGGAAAACCTTTTTTCGCTTGCCTATTTTGTGCAGTTCAGTGTCAGTGGTCTCGTAATCTGTGCCTCAGCTTATCAGGTTGCATCTATGGTACGTTCCATGCTTCCTACGTGCCGCGTTTAGAATGGTTATTAACTGTTCACTAACTAATCTAATCTATGCGCTCATTACCACCAGTTCAATCTGTACGACTTTAGCAAACTAATGAACGTGTTCTACATGATGTCCATGACGATGCAAATCGGGCTACCGTGCTATTACGGCAACGAGGTGACACTCAAAAGCTACGCACTGACGAAGGCCATTTACTCCTCCAACTGGTACAGCATGAAGCAAAGTAATAGGAACAGTGTACAGATGTTTCTCGTACGCACCAACAAACCATTCGCCGCAACGGCATTTCGATATTTCAACTTTAACTTACCCGCCTTTACAACGGTAAAATGTGTTTCATTCTTAACAGAACTTACTTACTTCTTGTGCGAAAAAACAATTTATATTTCGTTTTTTTTCTTCTTTCAGATACTCAATATGGCATACTCGGTGTACTGTGTGTTACAACGCAAGGCGAAGAACGTTTAGAGAAAATGTCTACAAAAGTGGAATTTCTTATATGGAGATCTACACACAACTCACGATCATGTTATGGAGGCTGACTTTGCTAATCGCTGTGACTTGATTTAGTGTGCTATGGGGATCCTAGTAGATAATTCCCTCGTAATGAGCGTTCCGTAATAATTATTTCATGTTTCTGCACTGAAACCATCTTTCTATAGTCGCACCCCAAATTTACTCACAACAATTTGAAAAACTATTATTTAGGTGCGAAAAAAATTAGTTTTTTTTTATTAAATACCAATCAAAAAATTCAATGTTAGTAGACAACAAAAAAAATATTCACAAAAATATTGAATCAAATAGTTCTACTTCAACTGACGGTGATCTTATACGATTAAATGATGTTTTCTCTAGAATATTAAAGTTTATTTGCACTTACCGCGACGAAATAATACGCCGCTTTTATGCATGGAAATTTCACAAGCCCTTCAAATTTTCTTTGTTTTTATTCTAATGAGAACAACTTTGTTGTACAAGGCAGGTTTCCGTTCTTGTTTTGATAAGAATTTAGTGGAAAATATTCAATGCATGACATGGAAAAGGCAAGGCATTGGTGTGGGAATGTCGTAGAAAGTCCGGCAAGAACCGGAAATGACAGGTAATAGTCCGAAAGTGTGTGGATGTGGCTCTTACCTTTACGTTCAGTGCTCCACTATGAAGGAATCTTTCAACATAACACATTGAAATGTAAAACTCTCTTTAAAAAAAACTCTCTTTAATATAAATCTAAATACGATGACATTTAAAGCGGTGGCTAGACTAAAGTTGAGGCAAGCGCGATCAATGCGCGAACGCTTCATTTTTCCTGCAATGCAGGATCGAGGCGCGAAGTCGGGAGCGCGAAATTTGACAGTTCGCTCATAAAAAAAATAGATCGCGCTTGCCTCAACTTTAGTCTAGCCACCGCTTAACGCGTTTAATCACCCCCCCAAATACGTCCATTATCAATTAAAATGATGCTACTTTCGTGCTAAATGTGAGCTGCATAATTATGTTTGATACTAATTAACGGTTGTTTCATGCGTACCGACATCTGTCCAGATAGCGTTTCTAGCCTGTTTTTCCATGCTGTAATTGGTACACCTGTTCTCAACGAAAAAATCTCCCATACAGTTTTGGGAATTTTCAGGAAGCGTTATCGCAGTTGAGTGTTCATGTTCAAACAGAGAGCGCCTATCCCCACCAGCGCTCACGTGCTTTCAGTGCAAATAGTTTATTTTTCTCAATAAGAACATTTCCTATAAGAAGTTGAAATCTTCGCTACAATAAACCCTGTATTATCTTTATTAATATTGTTGTTATGTTTTGTTTTTTTTTTTTTGTTGCAAATTATTCACACGAATTTTGCTCAATTGTTCTCAAACCCGCTTCACAATCCCTTTGTGGCGGTTTCCAACGCTAAACCCGAGCCAACATCGTCCATGTGCTTAACCTCCATGCCGTTGATCATGATGTTTACCACCACCGTGGCAAGGTTGAGGCCGAGTGAAAAGTTCTGCACCGCGTTAGCCGTGTCCCTCGAATGCTCCTTGTTGATGTTGTAGTTGGCCAACAGTATGCAGGCTATTCCTTGGACGATCTTGAGCGACACGTACGGCAGAAGAATTTTAGTAAGTGGATGTGAGCGAGCACTTGTACTAAGAATATAAGTTGTGTGTGTGTGTTTTTGTAAATGTTTGTCTAATTGCCCATTTTTGTCTAATTCAGTTGTGGATGTAAGGAACGGCCGGATCTAGCCCAAAATTCATCTTGATGACATCGCAAAACAGAGCCACTACGACGAACCCGAGTGAGAAGTGATTCAGTATGTTAGCCACCTTCCGTTGAACCTCGCCACCATGTAGATTGACCAGGGTAAGAATGACGGCTAGTAGTGCAGCCGAAACCTATACCGTTGGGTTGGTTAGTACAGGCATTGGTTAGTAAAGCTAGCAGCGAGTTAGTAAGTGCAGCAGGGAAAAGGTTATAGTTTGGTGCCAAGTTCGTCCAAAAAATCGCTGGAGACGGATCAGGACGATGACAGGTGGCAGGTGGCAGGTATGATACGCTTGGCAGCCCAAAACTAGCCCACGTAGAATTGAGGCTTAATGGAGGATTGTGCCGTAGCGTCTACACGGTCAAGCAGCCGAAGCGGTTGCGATGAGTACTCAATACCGAACCCGGATATGATGACATTGATCAGCGAGATGACAAATATTAGTACAAGAATAACATCGTTCAGCACAATGGCGGCCGTTTGGTCGGGTTTGCGATTGATGTTTAAGCTCCCGATCACCACGAACAGTATGCCGACCAGCATCTGCAGGAAACAGAGATAGGGGGGTATTCTATGAAGAATGGTTTGTGAAGGAAGTTGGTGGATCCTGGTGTGCATGTAGTTCCGACAAGGAACTGGGATTATGTTTTTTTTTTTTGTGCGGGACAGGAAGAAGGATGTGTGGAAATGAGAATGAGTGAAGCCGGATGGGTACGGTTGGTGATGGGCGGTATACGTTCGCTCGTGGTGTCAGGTCTCACATTTCCGGGCACGTGTTGTAGTATGAAAATCTTTTGTAATCTATTGCCAACATTTGCTAGCTGGACACTGGACCGGGATAATGCCCCGTATTGAATAGCGCTGCGATTGATTACAGTCGTGTGATGTGGTACAAAAATCGATAACAAATCAATGAATAGAACCCTTAATCGTCACGCAGCGCATGAATGTTCGATATCGGTTCCCGAAAGCTAATTAAGAAAGTCCGTAGAATGGCGCACTGGCACAAAATCGAAGAGGGGCCGAAGCAAGCATATCTGTTTGATATGCAGGACATAGATAGGTCGGTGTCGGAGAATGGTCAGCCTTGTAGGAGGATGCGTAACGCGTTACTCGCAAAGCAGGACGCTGTTAGTCAAGCGTATATTTAAGAATCTTTGGATCGAAGGCGGATATCATTAGATTCACCATGGCAACCAGTACGGCTGCCCCGGTGACAATGTAATTGATCACGTTAGCCGATCGATGGTACTCCGGCAAATGGAGCCGACAGTCGCGCATTAGGCTGAGGCTTAGATTTAGCACACCCATAATGACCTGGATAAATTGCAGTAAAGAAAAAGGTCACGGCATCACCATCACCACCACCATCACCAAACCAGGAGGACCAGGAGGAGTTAAGGGTAAACCAGGATTAGAAATTAGTAGGAAGGTAGGGAATATTAGCACATTTGCTTTTGTCAGCTTGTTTTTCGATTGCAGGAACACACACACCACCCTCCAACACAAAAGATAATCATCCGAAGCGGATTATCCCGTCACCGTGGGTTGGATGGTGTGGTCCCGCTTATAGTATTGTAACCATTCGCTCACCTGCAGGATGATCGAGATGCTGATTAGTGTCAGCATTAGACCGTAGAACTCGTGCTTTTCGCCCACCTGCAGTATGTACTTCAGCTGGGACGCGTTGGCTGTCAGCAGTGCGATGTCCAGCATGCCCTGGGCGATGGTTTTCTTCGTCGCGTACCGATTGGCATCCATGGATTTGAGCTGCAAAGAGGACATGCCACCATCCCCCGTGGAGAGGATTTATCAGACGAAGAGCAATATGGTTTCGGTGATCTTGGTCGCGTCGCGCGAATCGTTAAATACAGGCGGCGGTGCGTAATTTAGACGATTATTAACGTGTCAATAACCCCCCCCCCTCCCCCGGGGGGGGGTACTGCTTCATCTGGGAAGTCAATGCAATTAGGAATTCATGAACTTCCACTTTCATGTCCGTTTGGTTCCGGAACCCTTCGGAGGGCCCTAGTTTCGATGCTAATTTCATTACGGAATCGTGACGGAAACATCAGCAGGCAGTAGACTTGCTTCGTTCGAAGCCAATTAAAAGTGTTAGTGCTTTATCGCGGTATCACAGCACATTGAACGAGAGAGGAGTTCTTTCGGAAGGAAGCAAAACAAGAAAAAAAACTATCCCGACACCCCAGCAATAGAACGCACCCCGTTTCGCTCGAATGGAAAAACAGTAAACGTCGCCTGGATTACCGTCACTTCCTTGTTTTGGTGACAACAGGGACAACAGGAGTTGGGAAAATGAAGGCCGAAAAAAAATCCCCCGAATGTTTAGTAGAGGTGCTGTTTAAAAACGCAAAAATTGCACGCTAACGATTCTGAGATGTTGCTCTGCTCACTAGGGGAAGGACAGAAAGCTGGGCAGGGGTTGGAATCGGCGCATGGATGCACAACGGAAGCAAGGGATGTCGTAGGGAGCTTGTTTCGCTGAAGCGAGAGATTTTTACTATAACTATAAAAGGATACTAAAGTACAGTTTCATGGGTAGTGGTTGGGAAAAGTATTGTAGTTTGTACTTGTCCAAATTTTATTTTCGTTTGAATAGGGTTTATTTTTAGCGTTGAAACATATTTCAAAAGTGTGTCTTTTGAGCCTTTTCAAACTCAATTATGAGCAACTAGTGAAGAAGTTGTAAAAAGTGAAGAACATACTAGACGACCAGTTATAGTTCTAGTTGTCTTGAGGATATATCGCTGTAGACCTTGGATGTCCTAGTATCCAAGCTTTGGATACAAGGTGGATGTTGTTGTCCCGCATATGAGGAGACAATCCAAAATGAGATTTAATTCCGGTCCTGCCGTGTGAAAACTGGCGCCGCTACCGACCTTTACCACCACCGGTCTATTCGGTTGGTTTATTTACTATTTATTTTCAATTCATTACTAAATCACGCTGGACACTTTCTCGAACACGAACTGTGCGTGATTCGGTTGTGAAATTGTATCCAAAAAGGTCATGCTTTAGGTGGATTGATCGATTGTAGGCCTGGGTAGCGCGCATTAGGGGAACGAACAGCGAATCCCGTGTCTTGTAATAACTGTTTCCCTGTTCCCAACACTGTCATAATGCAATTATAAAACCTCCAGATTATAGATTCCCTCCCGAAGTGTTGAGTCGAGGTTGACAAAACGGAGGATTACTGCAAATGGTCGTCCAATACGCAAATGTTGCCTATGTGTTGCATTCGGAATTTAATCTATTTCTTGTGCCACCCCTTGCCATCTATTCGCCAAAGGAAAATGGTATTGGTATTGGAAAATTCATCTAACCCTTCCACCTAACAGTGTCGGCAACGATGTGTGTGTGTGTTTTGTTTAGAACCCTATTTTTAATCCTACTTATCACTTAGCTTTTGATAGATAATTCGACTTTTTACTATTTGCTACAGATTGGTAGCTGCGAAAGAATAAAAGTTCTGTTTCTCTCTCTCTCTCTCTCTCTCTCTCTCTCTCTCTCTCTCTCTCTCTCTCTCTCTCTCTCTCTCTCTCTCTCTCTCTCTCTCTCTCTCTCTCTCTCTCTCTCTCTCTCTCTCTCTCTCTCTCTCTCTCTCTCTCTCTCTCTCTCTCTCTCTCTCTCTCTCTCTCTCTCTCTCTCTCTCTCTCTCTCTCTCTCTCTCTCTCTCTCTCTCTCTCTCTCTCTCTCTCTCTCTCTCTCTCTCTCTCTCTCTCTCTCTCTCTCTCTCTCTCTCTCTCTCTCTCTCTCTCTCTCTCTCTCTCTCTCTCTGACACCTCAAAACATCACATCGAAAGGACACCCTACCTTTTCTTTGTTAGTAATGTGTGACAAAAATTAAACTTTAGTTTTGATCTAAACACCAATCTCTTGAAATACTCTCACTCTCTCTATCTTTTTCTGTTTTTGTCCGTGTTTAGGTGTCAGATGTCGGACGTATGCACCCTTAGGGTGGCGCAAGCAATCGGGTGACACCCTACCTTAGGTGTCCTTATCCCTACCTTGTTGTTCTCAACCACAGCTCACAGTATTTTTGTAATTTGTACCCGTATGCGTACTGTGTAAAAACCGCAATCACTTGCAAATGGATAAACGATTAAATGGTAACTAAAACCATGGATCCACTGTTGGGAGCTTTTTATTGTATCCGGTACCACCACTACGGTCCCGATGTTGATAGCTACGTGTTCCGTTTCAGGATGGGCGAAGGATAGACCGCTCACAATCCTTCCACGTTGCACACATGTTGGTTGGCTTGGCAACGAGACTAAATAAAACAAAACGTCCAACGCACCAACGCAGACGAACCCTTCCGGTGGCCCGATGTGTGCATGTTTGCACAAATTTGTGCGATAATCTAACATTATCTACGTGAAACTGGTGCACGAACATGTTTTTTTTTAATGTCCTTTTTTGAACAGACCGCCACGTTCAAGTTCAGCACAGCGCCCGGCTGTGGAAGGGTATGCAATTGCATTCTAAAAGGGCAATGTCAATGTACTGCACCCTTTAGGTAGAGACTGGGAACGCGCGCGCGTTGCGTGTGGCGACCGTTGACCGAGCTTGAAGATATTTTTCCTTTTTGGGGGGGGATACGCAAATAGGCACTGAATGCAACTGCAGATGGCTTAAAACGTTTACTACCCTAGGAAGAAATCGATCGAATCTGTGTGGCCAAGAGAAAAGAGCGTAGTGAGTATTTGGTTTTGCATATTAGTTTTCATGTCAATTTAATTTCAATATTAGATTGGAACTGTATAGTTTGCACGCTATTTTACCGCACATTTTAAAGAGATTTTTTCCTAATGTTATGGAGTCTCTTTCTCGTTTTGTAATGATGATCGTAGAATGTTCCTCGTTATTGTATGCTAAAGTTTGTTATTTTTAAGAACTTTTTTTACTTTCACAAATGCTTAAAATGAAGATCATACCGTTCAAAATAGCTAAGAAATCAGTTAAATTCAAATTCAACACATTGCATTTCCTTACCTTCAAGTTGGCAGCGAGTATAGATGAGCATAAGTGTGTGTGAGTGTGTGTACGTTGTAAAAATCAAATTTGACAGCATCGAATTTCACTCACACACTTGCACGTTCTACGTAAAGGCAATTCAAGAAAAAGATAGCATGCGTTTGCCTATGCCAACTGTAAAGAGCAAGAGAGAAAAAATGATGCCTACCGAGCAGCTAGTGTGAGCAGACCCAATATTGCGTCTCTGTCGCGCGTACGACAACAATGAGTGGCTGTCAAAAACGCCAGGCGTTCAGACAGCGAAGGAACGTTGCTGCTCTTCATCGTCGTCGTCGTCGTCGTCGTCGTGGTCTCGTCAGGTTTGGTAGAGGCGAGTGCGACCTTTACTTTTTGCCTTTCCGTAGCGCGCGCGAGTAAAACATCACCTCCGTCGGGGCTTCCCTTACAGGGGAGACAGAACGATTTTATTTGTTGACACACATTCCTAGCGCCCGTCGTTGTGCTTTGGATAGTGGCAATAGCTCTGTGTGTAAATTTTCTGATCCCCGACAAAGTGGTAAAAATTGAAGAATTCCTTGGCGAACGAGGTGAGTGAGAGAGAAAAAAAAGTAGAAGAAGTGCGAAGACCCATAATAGTGGAAAAGAAATCGGTTCAAAAGCAAACTGATTCGGGTGAATAAGAGTGAGCGAGACCGGGAGCTCTACTGTACGTTTGACGTATACGTTGTGTGCAAACAGGTGTGAGCAGGAAAGCGATTGTAGTGAGTGTAGCGCGGGAGGATAATGGTTATTCTGCTGTGGTGAGGTGAATGTATATGTGTGTGTGTGGCGCGGGTTTTTGGCTCAGGTGGTAACGTAGCAGCAACCACAGTGTGTGTTGTGTACGCGCACGTGCGTGTGTGTGTGTGTATGTTGGTCCGAAGGAATTTTTCGGCGCGACGGCAGCAGCAGCGAGCAACACTGTTTCTCTTTTCTGGTGCCGCCTGTATGTCATCTCTGTCTTGTGCCATGCGGCTAAGATCGCACGTTTCATTCGCACCAGTGGTTTGCTGAGGCACATGGCCAGCCCGTTGAATGCTAGCTGGCAGCGCGGTGTTTTTATATATTGTGCGTGTGTGCGTGTGTATAAGGGTGCAAGCAGTAGAAGAGGTGGCGGTGCCGCAGTGTCGCTCTGATTGTATGTGCGTACTATGTCTCCCGGCTGAATAAAGCGTGTGGAAGGCATCCACAGAAGGAACGCACGTAACACGAAACAAACGAAGAAAGAGGAGGCGCAGACGAGACGACGGTAGAAAAAAAGTCGTTCTTTTTCCTTCCCTTTTCTATCAACATCGGTCGTTTGCAGACCATTTTTCTTATCCCGTCTTCGTAGCCAACGTTGTTGTCCGTCACACAAAAGTCAATGTGCGCGAAGTCCGAGATCATCGGGGTGGGTGTATTGGTTCCGCATAATCCAGTCAGTCGCCACCAAACAAGAAGCATCACCAATCGTGCATACCGCCACCGTCTCGAAGAAACCACGGCAGAAGCACGGTGTAGAGCCAGAGTGAACTCTGTCGCCAATGTGTGTACTGCCCAAAGCATCGATCTCGCAACGGCCTAGCCTCGAGCGGAATTGTGTATGCTCAAGGGCAACATACAGTAAAATCGCCATATTGTGGTTCTGCTAAATCGTAGATAATGGTTTTAGTAAAGAGGATTTTTGGTGGTTGCTACGTGGTGCGTGTGTTTTTTAAAATCGGTTAAGTGGAATTTTCGCGATCGTGCTGCGCTTCAGTATGTGTATGTGTGCGTGTACGTGTTACCGAGCTACGCTCGAACGGTCTGACGCTCCAACAAACACCGTACTTTTGGGAAGCTGATCTTGATCATCATCATCAGCAGCAGCAGCAGCAACAGTGGCTGAAATCCATCCTCTGACCATCATCAACCAACCAGTTCACCAAAAACTAGCTAGCAGCGGTTGAAAAATAATCGGTCGTTTGCAGACCATTTTTCTTATCCCGTCTTCGTAGCCAACGTTGTTGTCCGTCACACAAAAGTCAATGTGCGCGAAGTCCGAGATCATCGGGGTGGGTGTATTGGTTCCGCATAATCCAGTCAGTCGCCACCAAACAAGAAGCATCACCAATCGTGCATACCGCCACCGTCTCGAAGAAACCACGGCAGAAGCACGGTGTAGAGCCAGAGTGAACTCTGTCGCCAATGTGTGTACTGCCCAAAGCATCGATCTCGCAACGGCCTAGCCTCGAGCGGAATTGTGTATGCTCAAGGGCAACATACAGTAAAATCGCCATATTGTGGTTCTGCTAAATCGTAGATAATGGTTTTAGTAAAGAGGATTTTTGGTGGTTGCTACGTGGTGCGTGTGTTTTTTAAAATCGGTTAAGTGGAATTTTCGCGATCGTGCTGCGCTTCAGTATGTGTATGTGTGCGTGTACGTGTTACCGAGCTACGCTCGAACGGTCTGACGCTCCAACAAACACCGTACTTTTGGGAAGCTGATCTTGATCATCATCATCAGCAGCAGCAGCAGCAACAGTGGCTGAAATCCATCCTCTGACCATCATCAACCAACCAGTTCACCAAAAACTAGCTAGCAGCGGTTGAAAAACACATAAATCCGGCCCAGAAGAAAGCACAACGCGCGATTCTAAAGGTAAACCATCTAGCAAACACATGGAAACCATGTCGGTCAAAGCATGCTTCGATTTCTTTACGGATCACCATTTGCTTGTCATGGTGATGGTGCCCCAAGCTTGCGCTGAACTTTTGTTGAATAAAAAGTGTCACCGGAACGTAAACAATCTCCGGTCACATTCAATCAGCCATTAGGTACGGATCGAACGCTTTCAGTTGAATTCAAAAAGTTTAATAATCTCGATACACGATGTGCGCCACCAGATCTCCAAGATTTTCGTCCCCAATTTTCCCGGAAACGTGTGCTTGGCCGTTTGCTTCGGCATCTCCCCTAGCAGAGACACGTCGTCCCGGTGTTACGGATGCCTGGCGCTGCTGCACCAGCGAGACTGGTCTGGTGTTGGTGGTAGTGGGTAATTGTTTATGTTAAACCTAAAAATATAACCGGCGCGAAGTGCGAGCCATCATTTTCTGTGCTTCCGTTCGTCCGTCTTCGATCCATGTATCGGTGGAGCGGAGGCACGTACACACAATGTGTATCAATCGGCGGTACCGGGAGAGGGATGGGTTAGATTTTTCCCCGGTCGGTATGCGCAAACCGGTGTTAGATTCCCGCGCATAAGAAAGCATATGAAAGTAGACTGTTTTTTTTACTCTGTTTTTTGAAGAATGTTGGAGATGTTGGCGCATAGCGACGTTGTAAATGATTCTGGTATGCTGCTCTGGTTTGCGAGATTGCGGGCCAGTTTCGATGGGATATGTTTTTTCTTGTTGGGCAATCCGTTCGTGAGGTGTCTGCATGAAAATAAGTGCACCAAAGCTGTAAATGATGGGCACATGGAGGAGACCCTAGTCAAAGCATATTGCAAAATTTTGTCCGGATATGGTTGATATATTAATGCCGTGTATTTTCTTCCCTTTTTAGTGCAAAACGAGCTCAAATTATGGATATGGTTGGCCATACACGGAATAACTGGAATGATGGTACATGACGGAATGATTACGAACCGACAATAGTTGAGATGTTGCATGCAAAATGCAGTTCCATGTACCGGAAGGATATATGTGCTGCTTCGCAGTAAATGTAGCAAGCTCATTTCGGCAGAAACATTCATGAACAGCACGATTTTTGACAAAAGTATGCCTTCGCTGCAAAACGCATCACCGTGCCTAGACAAATTGCCTGCTGCACTGGAGAAGGAAACTCCCTTACCACCAATTATATGTGATTTGTTATCATCCCGTACCGCTGTGGGAGGAAATTTGGGAAATAGCTTGTTGCTGATGCTTAAAGAAACCTCCGTTTCCCTGTGTTGTTATATTAGTGTGCCTCTACTGTGTTTGATATGTGAGTGAAGTGTGGAGTTAAATGGAGTATCCAAAATATCTGCTACACATCGAATGACAACACCGTGACGAAACGAAAACGAATAGAAACAACCTCTACGTCAATATAGAGAAGCAACGCGACGAGGAACAGTTTCCCGAGGCAGTTGCAGTTTTGCTCAAGTTGAATGTGAAAACCTTAATATTTTGATACTATTTACCAAGACTGCCTACGAACGAATGCGGAATATTAATGCGGTAAGCAAAGCACCAGTAACCGTTAGTAGTAAATGTTTTAAAAATATAATTACTCTCTTATTCGATGTGGTTATACTTTTAGCAAAAACATTTCCAACCAGCATAGCATGTACAGCGCTAATAAGTGGCACTGGGGCACTCGTCAACACATTTGTGGTGTGCCCAGGTTCAAATAACAACCTCGATCGACTTAATAATCGACCGTACGAATGAACATTTGCCATTCGCTACAAGTTCCAGGGCATAACGGCACCATGCCACCGTTTATCGCTTCACACTGATTTGCTAACGAGAAAATTATATTTTTTCACACTTGTTTATCAGAAATTGGTGTTGCAAAATGATGCTGGTGGTGCGTTGGGGCTGCCGTAAGCTGTGTTATTTGCAAGATATCGGTCCTAGTGTAATAATTATGATAACTTCACAGCAGACCGCAGAATATTTCTTACAATCCCTTTTTTTGGTTTGCCGGACAAAGCCTTTTTTTGGTTGTGTGGGAAGAATTTATATGTCCTTTTTGCGGATCAACTACCTGTTGAGTTGTGTGCAACAATATACATCATGCGGACGCATAGGAAGGATCGCAGGAAGATGAAAGCATTTAGGCCAACACTATTTGCATTTGTGTTGGGAAGAAATCAGCTGTTCCGAAGGAGACAGCTTATCCCTTTTCCGGCTGTCCTTCTATACCGACAAAAGGAAAGGGGAGGATTATAGGGCTTTGCGTTGGCGATTACTACCCTCGAATTCGATGGATTATGTTTCTCTTTCTTTAAGAATCATGGACAATAATTTTGCACGAACTTTTCTTAAGCACAAGGTTAGCTGTATTGTGTTTGTTTTTATTAGAGCTAGAAAATTTAGCTTTCTGTTGACATATTGGTGGTATAAAATTATTTTTATCGGTCTTAAATAGTCGTAACATTGATTAGTAATAGCTATTTGGTAAGTATTTGTACATACCACACATTCATAAGCATTTATCAGTATACGTTCAAGAACAACTACACACAGTCGCCTAACAAAGACTGTGGTGAAGCACAGGTGTGCGCTAGCGTGAGGAAAATTCAATTTCCTCTCGGTATTGTGTACGTTACTGTACGCCCCAAAGGCACAAAAGAAAAAGAATTTTCCCCCCGTTTTACTCCCTTTTGCACATTGGCCGAAATGTTGGGAAGCCATGCAAAAAGATTGCAACGATCACTGGACCGTGGCGACATGATTGAATCAACGCGTCTTGAAATCCTTTGGCAATCAGAGACTTGGGCTGGTTTCGACTGCGGATGAAGATTACGGCTTCTACTGTACTAACTAACAACGTGCGTGTGTATAGGCTGATGGGGAGAAAAGAGCGAAAGCGAAATATAAAAGAAAGGAGATCCCCAAATCGAAAGGAAAATTCATCCAAACAGAGGTTTGGGGCGATTCTCCGTGACAGTTCGTTTAACAATCGAATGTGTCTCAATCAGGCTTGTCTTTCTGTGCATCCTGCCGGACTGCTTAGCTTCCTGCCGTCGTCGCAACCTTTGTTTTCTTCTACAATATACCTTTTCGCGCTGTGTGTGTGTGTGTTGTAAACGCTCGGAAGCTTTTCTTTGAATAGTCAAGCAAATAAATGCACTGCAAAGATTATCCCGTTGACTGTGTGGGATAATCAGCGGGTGGGAAGCTGGCTGCAGAAATTGGTATTCCGGCTATCCGTTTCTTTTCCGGAAGGGGGGAGCCATCTAGAACAGGGTGTGAGGATTATGTTGCACAGTTCGAGTGCGTCGGATAAGAAAGGATGAAGGGATGGGACATTCAATGTTTTTGACATATCTGGAGATACCTGTAAAACTGTAATTGTCCATTTTAGGAGGGACTTTTTTGTGTTGTTCAATACGCCTTTCACTCACAGCACAGAGAAAATAATAATTGATTTTTGTGCTATTAATTGTTCGCTGGACAAAGTCGAGAAACACGTGCACATTCAAGTGATTTCCCCCAGTAAGAGTTAATGTGTTCACTGAAGTCTTTGAGTCAGGATTATAAAGTTGTCTGCAAATGCTTACGGTTATGCGTGTGTTTTTCTGCTATCCCTACTTACTTATCAGGCTTCGCGGTCCTGGTCAGACTGCAACAATCCTCGATACCGCTAACGCCGTCGTCTGCCATTCCAATATCCCTGCTGTTCTGGCGGACGCATCAACACCATCACTTCATCTCAGTTTGGGCCTTCTACGCCTCCTCTGTTCATGTGGACTTCCTGAAAAGATTTTACGGGCTGAGCCTGCCGAGCCCAATTCGCTGCACGATGGTGAGAACACCGTACAGCTCATCGTTTTAGCTGCTCCTCCATTGTCCTTTCGTCAGTTTTGGACAGAGTCCATGTCTCAGAGGCGTGTGTGAGTACTGGGGGACTATAAAGGTTCTGTACAGTCCCAGCTTCGTCCGTCGCGACATGTTTTTTAAGTGGAGAAGTTTCCTCAGGCATAATCTGACCGGTTGGCAATCAGCAGCATCCTTGCGCACAATTCAACGTCTATATTGTTATTGGTGCTGACTTTTGACCCCAGATAGGTGATGTTTTGGATGATTTCGAAGGTGCGATCTGTACAGCACCCCTGCGAAAATCAGTGTTTTTTAGCAAGGCACCGCTGGTAGTGCCACCATCAATTTGGTTTTTTCCTCGTTGATCTCAAACCCGAGGTTCAGTGTGGCACTGCTCGATCCTTTGGTAAGCTTCTGTTACATAGGAGAGCCTCATACCAATGATGTCTATGCCATCAGCTTATGCCAAGATGTCTGAAGTGACTTATAGAGAAGCTGGTCCCCGAAGTTTCCTCCGAGTCTCGGATGGCCCTCTTTAGCGCCAGATTGAATAGGAAACAAGCGAGCACGTCTCCCTGGCGCAGGCTCTCGGTAGTAAAGGCCTCTGAAAATGTTTTCCATCCACCTTCACCTGGCATGTGATGTTGGTCATTGTCATTCTTACAAGCCTGGTAAGCTTGGTCGGAATTCCAAATGAGCTCATTGCGTCGTATAGTTTTATCCTGGCTATGCTATCGTATGCGGCTTTAAAATCAATGAAGAGATGATAGGAGTGTAGCTGCTGCTCCACCATCTTCTCCAGGATCTGTCTCATGGTAAAGATCTGATCAGTGGTTAAATTTCCGTTTCGGAATCCTCTCTGATAGTTTAAGCCATCTCTACGTTTCTGGTAACAGCAGCAAATTTTTAAAATATTTGTTGTATTAATACAGATTTTGGATTCGCCCAACATTGTTTGACAACAAGTCGCGTGTGCATTAAAATGTTCTCGTCAACTTGCTTTATTTAGAATTATATCATAACAATTATTTCCTTTTAAATATTTTTTCTAGCTAAAATTCGATACTCCAGCCGATAATGACTCTATAGGTGGCAACAGTTTCCCTAATATTTGTACTCTCGCCACTTCACGCATGATTTATTATCGCCTCTTTACGCCGGCTTTTTCCCGATTCCGCTAATCGGGCTTGCCGGAAGATGCACTTTCTATTCTGCCTTTTTGATGGACATCTTTTCGATCGGATCGATCGCTCGCCGAGATGAAACGAGACGGAACCCGTCCTTGTGCTTCACTCTGCGTACGACGGCGCATGTGCACCAATCCGCAATCTATCCCTCGACCTCACCGGGGGTTTGTTTTTCCACCTACTACCCATCCATCTCGGAATGATACCTTCCTTTTTTCGCGTAGGGGTTTTTCCAATGCTTGTCTTAACCGTCTCGTTCTCACCACCACCACAATCACCTACACAGTCCCGAATGTTTGTCCGGTGGCTCTAACCGTCGTCCTCCTTCCCCTTTTCGCCCTATTATCGTTTGGCCGGTGAGATGGAAGTAGCGAACGCGATTCCCTTCCGTCGTGTGCGTCGTTTGGTTGGGGTTTTGTGATGCTGGGAATGTGCGGTTTTCCTCGTGCTGGATACGAGGACCACCCAGATGATTTTCAGCCAGCGCAGTGTGTAGTGGTGGTGTACTGTCGTGCATGGTTTTGTCTACATTGCTGGCATTGTGCTTAGCAAAAAGCCATCCTCAAGGGAAATATAGAAGGCACACAAACGCTTTGTCATAGGACAAGTTTGGTGAGTTGATGTGTATTGAACGAATCGAGCTGGATAAAAAGGTAATTCGGCAAAGGGAAGATTGCTTGGCAAAAGCATATGGAGACATTAGAAAAAATCCTACAGGAAAGAGTTACAATAACCAAAACGCAGTCAACCAAACCAGTGATCAATATATGTAGAATAGTTTGCAGTTCAACTGCAATATCCATTCCGAATCCTTGCATCTAAGTTTCCTATACTACAAACACGGATCGGAATCCACAAGAGGAAAAAAAAACAATGTGTGATTTCGGAAAATATGATCATTCCAATAAGGCAAAGAAGGACATCTCCCGGTGGTGGTGTGAGTGTTGTATTCTGGTGTTAAAGTGCAGCGTCAACTGCTGTCGGAACAATTGGCGAGAGAGTGCGCTGGGTGTGAAAAAGGACGAAAGGCCGGGCACAATAGAGTAAAATGTGTGTCCTTCCACACCAGGTGACATCTGACGACATCATCTCACCTCCGGGCACATAGATTCGTTGATCCGTTACGGCTTTAAAACACTTGGGAGCGAGAGGATTTTTCTTAAGCACCAACGATCAACAACCAGAGTGAGATTGTGAGCCGGGATGAAAGCGAAAAATGAGGATCGGCTCACCCCGAAAGCGAAGCATCCGCGTGGCAAAAGGTGTAGTGTTTCAAGGATATTGCTTACACATTCGCTTTTGTGTGATGTATGCAATCCATCTGCGCGTGCATTATCGTGTTTTGTGGCTTCAAAGGTTACAAAAAGCAGTTGAGAAATGTTTGAGCCGTTGATGGGACCATAAAATGACTTTCAACAAGCTCTTTTTTCTGACAGAAGCTTTGTTTTTGTATGTGTTTTTGTCTATTGGCCGGTAAAACGTTCGGTCAAATCCACTTATGTGTGTAAAGCTACCCGGCTTAATGTGTGTTACAGAACACGCAAACGACGTGTGTCCCCTTTTCACACCATCCCGTGTGTACGTTGCAGAAACAAATCCCATTTTGAAGGCGTTTATTGCCGATCGGACTCTCGGTAAAATCGCATAAACGCCTTCGCCGCCACGGCACAGCTGTGTCTGTCGATGCTGGTCGAGCGATTGCATAGATTGATGATCGTGCATGAGTGTAGAGGATGCAGTAGAGAATGCACATACACAACCGATCGAGAGGACACCTTTTCCTGCCACCCAGGGCCACCGAGTGCGCGAGTGTGAAGGTAGAGTGATCTAGTCATCTTTCAGGGCCCCGGCGAGCGGGAGAAAAGAAAAGAATGTATTAAAAATAAAATTAAAATAAAAAAGACCGTGCGCGGTCGCGCGACATCAAAGGCTCTCTTCTGTTCGCTGCGCTGTCCTCGGCAACGGGGGCGTCGTCATCGTACGAAGGGGCAAAAACGAACGGGCGCATCATCGGTTTTGTTGTGCCGGCAAAAGATCAAAGCGGTCAGACGCCGAGGGAGGGGCAGGGGGGGTTGCGGTGGTAGAGGAGAGCGAGGCAACCAACTTCGACACATATGCACAGCAGCACCGGCCCCGCCACCGGTGCAAAAACGGGAAGAGCAACACAGTTTTTAATGTACACTTTTGTGTATGATCGCGCCACGCTGTGAGAGTGTCGCCGGTCTTCGTGGTGTGTGCAAGGTCCTCCTTTACCTTTCACAAAGCGTGTGTTTTTCCTCAACACACACGTCCGTGTCTCTGTATGTATGCCCTCGTTTTTTTTTGTTTTTTTTTGGTGGCGTTTCGTGTCACACGTTTTTCGCTTGTATTTGTAGTTTCTCGATGCATATTGGGGAACCGGTGGCGGCACCGGGTGTTGTATCGTGTGTATAAGTGGTCGCACAACCACATGCCAGACAACAATGGATCAGTATTAAGGGCGGTAGAAGGTGGTGTTAGGGGTGGATCGGCGTAGGTCACAGTTGACGGGACCAACCGGTGACAGATCGTCTCCCAATGCAAACTGACACAGCGTGCTTCAGGGAATCTTGCCTCATGGTGACAGTATTTACAAAGATTAATTTACAAAAATAAAAAATTAATCACACTTTAAATGTTTGATGTTAAGATTTGAAAGACAAATTTTCCAAGGATTGAGATCAAACGATTGTAGAGAATCGTGCTGTGAAGTGTGAGATCATCTGTTTAAGAGGGAAAGGGGGGATATTCCCTGAGGAAACACGATCGTACGTTACTTCAATCGATGAAGCCGGTCGCCTATTAGCTAGCTTTATTAATTATTCGCTTTCGAAAGGAAAATAATCAATTGTTTACAAATGTTTACGAATTTTGCCAGCTTTTGTACTTGCTCATTGAAATTTTAATTTACTTGTCATCATTTTTTTTCCCACATACCATTTAACTCACAACGATTAGGGTCAACAAGGAATGGGTTCACTATCAGGATACTTTTTCATGTGAAGATTTCATTGAGGCAGGCCTCTATTTTAAACCATATGCGCGCGCGTCGTTATGCTCGATTTTACACGCTGGCCGCGCGCAAACCGTGTACACAACCACTGACTATCAGTGCGGAAAGGACGGAAGTAATTATATTGAACCCAATCGACAATCGGCTTCGCCAATGATTTATTCGCCCCCAGGTTCCTTCTATTCTTGCTTTTCCCCAGCTCCCCCCAGCATTGCTTAGACCAGCGCCCACAGGGCGGCTTTTTTGATTGATAGTGGTCTATGCCCGTCACATCGTCGTCCCGCGCTCGCGATGCGAAGTGCATTATTGTTTCCTTATCATGTTTCGCGGTGCGGTTTATTTACATTTACGCGCAAACTCTCGCCCCAATGCAGCACGCCCAGAGATGCGGATGGATGGATGAGGAGAGAGGACAACGACGATCGTCGTACACCACCAAACGGAAAAAAGGGTTTAGATTTATCTGTCAAACCTCTAGTGATCGGATGGTTTTCGGGCTTATTGGAGTTTTTTTTTGTGGTCTAAGCTTAAGAGAATTTTGTAATGTGAAATAAATGATGTGTGGATCATTTTGGGCTTACAATTTTGTATACCTGAAATGAAAAAAGTCATTCGTTAAGAATGAAGCTTCTTAACAGTGCCAAAATCATTGCTGGTGCCAGCTTTCAGACCAACAAATCTCTCTTCAGTTTGAACAACCGTTCCGTTTCGGACGCTTCGGAACTCTCTGTTTGTGTTGGATGATCCTCGACCAAGTGGGCGTCAGTTGTTCTCTTTGAAAATGTATGTTCTGCTGAATGATACATACAGTCTTCTACTTTTTTCTTCTTTTCTGGCCTGCTCCTACGGAGCACGTCTAGTAGACAGGAACTGGCGTGCTATTCGTTGCAGTAGTATTGGGGGTGGCTTGCAAGGCCTCTCCCCTGACTTTCTGTCTCGTCGGAGGGCCTACGCTTCCTAGCTGTTTAAAGTCACGTAGGAAACCAGGACAGAAAGGATAGCTAGCCGCCCCTGACATGGAGAACAGACGCTAGCTGTCCCCCTCCGCTCAATTTAGCCATAATCATCTATCTTCCCAAGAGGTTGAGTTTCCCCGTATACCCAAGCTCAGATATTTGGAGAGACATGTTACCGTTCTGTACGCCGGGGACGTATTGAGTCGAAGTAGGGTATGGAGAGCCTTTGTTGACCTTCAAGAGGCTTCGGATCCATACCTTACCAGTGCAGTATTGCTACCGCACCAGCTTATAGAACATACAGTACTGGCCAAAAATAAGGACGTATTTGGTGTTATTATATTACATAGGGCGGCCCGGTGGTGATGCGACAGCGGCGCCGGTCTTCACACGGCAGGACCGGGGTTCAAGTCTCATCTGGGCCGTTCCCCCATAGTGAGGATTGACTAACCAACTATGCGGTATCAATTAGTCTCGTAAGCCAGAAATGGCAGGCATGACCTTAAGAGGTCGTTAGGCCAAGAAAGAAGAGATATTTACATCGCTTTAAAAATTCCTGCATTAGATATTTTAGTACGCTTCGTATGCACGAATTGCATGTTAAAAATGAATACTTCATCATTACTTCGTTATATTGCATATATTTTTAGAAGTTTGATTGAATTCAAGCATAAGTCATTTTTCAGCTAGACCAAATAAAGTACGCATTGTCAAAAATAAAGTGTTCCTACGCCTCAAACAGCATGGAATCGTCTAAAAACGTGTTTGCTGTTGATTTACCTTTACTAAGTGAACATCACAATCAGGGAAGATGGCAAGGAAAGAATTAGATATCCGCAAATAAATCGTTAATAATCATCAAGAAGGTCTGTCACACCGAGAGATCGCTCGGAAATACGATTTAAATGAGCCAGAAGTACGGAATATACATGAGAAGTACCGAGGAACTTGGCAGTGTGCATGACCGAGCTGATAGAGGAAGGAAACGAAAGACTACAAGCAATGATGATTGCAAAATTAGCTACGAAGTGGCCTCTAAATAAAGGAAAACGTCAACTTAAACATCTCAGATCGAACTGTGCGTAGAAAACTGCACGAAATAGGCTATAAAACAGCTTTGCGCCACGTAGACCTTTGATTCGCAAAGTAAACAGGCTTGTTAGTTATGATTCTATCATTTATATGATACTGATCACTAATGACTAATAACTAATGATGATATTTGTAGGATCAAGCGTCTAAGCTTTGCCCAGAAGTACATGGACAAGCCATTGGACTTCTGGAAACAAATGATCTGGAGTGATGAGAGCAAGTTTGAGCTCTTTGGACGAAACCAGCGGGCACGAGTTTGGACAAACTCCGGGCAAGAAACTGACCGATAGGAATGTTCAAAAAACAGTGAAGGTGGTAATATTATGTTTTGCATGGTATGGGGTTGGAAATCTTGACAAAATTGAAGGAACTATGACCGCCGACACTTATATCAGCATTTTGAATATATTTTTCAACAAAATAACAATCCCAAGCACCCACAAAATCACTGCCCACTTCCGTGTATTGCGTTTCAAACTTCTGGAATGGCCACCACAAAGCCTGGACTTAAATCCTATCGAAAATTTGTGTTCTATTCTGGACCAAAACGTTGAAAAAGGTGACGAAGCCAACTTGGAAAACTTTTCGAAGCTCTGGCGAAACCCTGATTGAATTTGAACCCTCAACACAACCAACATCTCGTTGAAAGTATGCCACGACACATGCCAAGCTGTTATTGAAGCGCGAGGTGGTCATACTAAGTATTGATTTTAGTAATAATAAATTAAAGACATGAATTCTTGGAGTGCGCACTTTATTTTGTCCATCAAAAAGCGATGAATCATCCACAATAAACCTTGTTTTTAAAAATAAATATTGCTTTCGATGCTCGAATCAGTCCGTACTGCGAAAATATATATTTAATTGTAATTTTCTTCCAAAGATATCGAAGGGATATCTTTCATAGCTGTTCAATAAAACAAGAGTGTTTAGAAATATTGAAGGTGCGTACTTTATTTTGTCAAGTACTGTATCTTACAGTTTCGTACAGTGGTCTGTGACTTTCTGCGACACAGCTTTTTCTGCTTAAGCTCAACCGAAATGGACACGTTTAAACTAAACGTTTAAATAAACTGTGAAACTGAAGCTAATACATTTCATAAAACTAAAACGACGACTTAAAACTTACAATTAATAATTTATGTTGTTATTAATTTATAATATTAAATCCATACCTTTGTTTGTTTAAATTGGTAGATTATTATGCTGCCATGCAAAACACAAAATGCTGCTTAAAATAGTAGAATAATATCGCATAATTCTACATTTTTCAATAACTTAACTCCTTTCGTTTATTTTTATATTCTTTTAATACAACATTTGTATTCTTTTAATACAACATTTGTATATTGTACATTTCACAGAAATGTTCCATTTTAATTAACATCGAGCTCTTATGTCTGATGCAGCATCCCCCTATGCTTCTACTCTCTGTTTGCAGAATGACTCATAATAAACCCATCGATGAGCGCTTATGAAAGCATTCGTCCGTGGAAAAGGGACTTATTTCAGACCCATCCAGCACAACCGCTTGCTTCGGTTCTCACTCTCTCTCACTCTCGCCCTAAATTATGAACATACAGCCAATGCTTTCGCAAGAGGGATCTCAAGCAAGGAGAGGAACACAGGATTTGGACGAATTTATTATTTTCATCTTCAATACAACGCTATTATAAAAACCCTTATGGCGGGCAGCTTCCAATATGCTCGTTCTAGGAACTACTGGTGGTACTGAAAGGATGCTCTATTTGCCTCTGCCGGGCTATCTTCTAAGCAAAGAAGCAGAATAAACAATAATAATACAGGCATATAACGGTAACGATGATGCACCAATACACGCGTACTTGTGGCTGGTTTGAAGGCTATTGCTTTTGTAACCTACCGGAGCAACCTAAACTCATCAAACGGATGCTTCCTTCCCTATTTTATGAAATTATGATCCTTCTTTCTTCCCTCTCTGAGCAACGGAGGATTAATGTCCATCACTATTAAATACAAACAGTTCAATGAACGTAGCAAGGGTTTTTTGTAGTGGAAATTTCTAAATCATAATTTATTTCCTTATTTTGCAAGACATTAGTCAAAATTGTGCCTTATAATTGTATATTAGTTTCATTTTCAGCGCCTCTTTTCTTAAACCCAACAAGCATTTGAGTCCTAGTTTTGCTATATGCCATTTGTTTGTGATTAAACCTCGGGGCGTAATACAAAAAATTAAAACTGATTTGCCAAATTGGAAAATGATACTGCGCCGCCGCTGCACACCACAACCTCGAGAGAGGAATCGAGACAGGGCCTCGTTATTTTGACGTTGGAAATATAATCCTTCATGCTGAAGATGAAGTTTGGCTGGCGTTGTGTGAAAGGGGAAAATCAGTTTCTCCCTATTGCTAGCGATGGTTTTATGGATGGAAATCTGCAGTCCACAAGCTCTATGCCTGCAACAAGCTATGGTCGGCCGGGTGTTTCTGAACGCTGCCATTCTAATTCCACTGGAAGCTAATTGCACACGCACCGCCGTTGTTGTGTGCCGTCTCGAAATCAGGACTCTCTTCTCATCCCTGAGGCAAACATTTTCCTGCTGGGCGGCAAATTAAAGTCAAGTAAATTATAATTTAATCTCTTCCGTGCGCACACGGTGAAGGGAGTTGTCGATTACCGCCTGCGTAAAAATTGTTTTGGCGGGTTTCATACAAAAAGTTTTACTGATGTGCGTAAAATGGTTGAATCTTTAATCGAACTCGAACTGGTTTAGTGCAATTTTTTGCTTATTTTAATGCCGTTTCTGTATGTCTTGTCGTTCTTGTCTTGTACAGAGCCAAATGCTTTTACCCATTTGCCGACACCAGTTTTGTTGCCATTTGCTCGTAAAACGGCAACAATAGCGAGAGTTGCTTTGGCTGGACGGTTTAATGCTTGCGCTGCGGTACCTTCTTCAGCACAAGCACCGAACACCGAACCTACGCTGGTAATGAAGGCAGCTTTTAATAGCCTTCGATGAATAAGAATGCACCGTAGACGAACCACCTTGATGCTGGGATGATGCATGCATTGGTTGAAGCCTTTAGAGCCCTGTTCGATCCCGGTGCCTGAGTGACGGAGAGATGCATAAACTCATGTGCAATAAACATGTAAGTTGCTTTTGAGGATGCTCTGTTGTGCTGGGAAATTGATACGTTCATTGACTTTTCCCAGTTGGAACAACTTTTAAATCTTTTATTCTTCTCTTTTTATCTCTTTTAAGTATTTGCTCCTGAAACCAGGCAACGATCACGGATGGGAATTGATATCGGTTGTGTTGTGATAGGAAACATACACCGGTTTAATAAAATTATCAGTCTCCGCATCTTTTGATAATGATAAGTTTATGATAACTTTGTTGGGGCCATTACCAACTCTCGAGTTGTTGCACGATTCGAATCGTAAAGGTGAAGGAGTAAAAATGAATGAATTCTTTGAAAAGAGTTGTCATTCTCATCTCTTCTCTGGACTGTGTACGGGTTCTGAGTTGTGATGATTGAATATCAAATTAATCAATCATTTAGCACCGTATGTTTCTTAATATCTGATCGTAACATTTTAACTATAATTAAAACCTTTAAAATACGTTTTTAGCAACAACCTTGTCAATATTACTGTAGGTATAAGAAACCAGATTTTTGTGGCTCCTTCGTAGGATGGATTTAGATAACTTTTGTTGATTGTCATACAGGATTCTTCAGCTCAGCACGTATGTTGTAATTAAACCATCGTGTAAGGATTTTTTGGGTATCATATTCAGTTCTAGCTTAGTTATAGAGCATATAATATTGCCTTTAATTACATCGTCGTCTGTGATTGAGGCAACGCTGTGCAATTATTTGCTCTTCCCCAACTCTGGGTATGGCTGCAATGCAACTGGTTAAGAGCCGCCATTTCGGCACGATAATTATTCAAAATTTACCTCCCACTTTCTCGTCCCCATCGACGGGAATAGCTATATAAGAAGGGATCTTACGGTACCCATTCAACCCTCTTTACTTGAAGAATACTTGTCGTGTGTCCTTGATCCGCCATCATGCTGCAACACACATCAGCAGCAGCAGAAACCCTCCGTCGATAGACGCACCAGAGAGCATGTTTGGGCGGCCATTTTAAGCCTCGTTCTGCCAGTGATTCGTCCTGTCGTAACGACCAATTGCACGGTCCTGCCGTGCCTGCCGTGCGGTGTTCTCCTAAGATTGCATTGTTTTGCCGCGCACGGGTAAAATGTTGGTAGAGAACAGTGCTTTAAACTGAAGTGGAATAAAAGCGTACGAGGTCGAATTTAATCCATCGCAGGACAGGGATTCGCACAAAAGATGCAAAAAGGGCAAAACAAAAAATAGCACTGTGCTACCGTTTGGTGATGGTAGGGTGGATTTTTTTTTCTACTCGGGCAGGACAATCGTAGCCCTGTTTACGTTTGCTGTTTTAATCCCGTTTCTATTACATCCCCTAAATTGATTTTTGTATTGGCAAACTTGATGGCTGCATGATGTTTGTAACGCATCATTTAGAGAGTTGTGTTTTCGGCAGTAGTTGGAACTATGACTTTAGTCAAGATTTAATAGTTTTGGGATTATCCTTTGCACACTGAGTAAAATGAAGTTAAAACTAGAACGAAAACAAAATTTTATTGTTTAACATTTAACAGTTTAAAGCGAAAAAGCGCAGATTATTCTTCTGTTTTCAAATTCCATTTTCAAAGCCTTACTATTACCACGAGGTAAGAGCATTCAAGGAAAGATGAAATAGTAAAAGACAAGGACGCAAAATACCTTTCTCGTCCTTGCAATATTTGTGTTGTACCTTACTGTCGGTGCGCCCCTACGAGTTTCCTGCGATAGATATGGTCCTTCTGGTGCTGAAAGAAAAGATGCATTCATCCGTGGAATATTTCATAAATTCAAAACCGGCAAATGATTGACGTTTAAATAGGAATCCGGAGGCGCGCGCAGTACTTTTGGGACTACTACTGGGAAGGAGCTACCGACGGGTTCCGTTTTTTTGTTTAATTTGCTTTTGAATCCAAACACCCTCCTAAACAAAATGCTTGTTGCTGCTGGTTCTTTTTAATATAAATTACAAACCATAAAATACCACATGCACAAATGTTAAGCTCTTTAAAGAGACGGGTTGTCTTATGTCGAATGTATCACCTAATATGTTCTTTCTTTTATTTACTTACAGATATTGCTAACGATTGATTACCCCAGTTTGCCAAACAAACGGAACGGCGCGGTAAAAAACCACAACTGCCTTCAAAAACGACTGATAACCCGAGACTGTAAGGAACTACGTGACGATTGCACGCCGCGCAGCCTACGAATGGATAGTGTTGTTGCAGTTCTTATCGAAAAAATTGTACAAAACTCGCTTGACTAATAATACACGTAACAACGATCAGCGTCCGCGCCTCATCATTACGCTTTTTGTACTGGGTGGAATCATCTACCAATTAACGGTGTTGTAAAAGGCGATTTTGTGAACTTAAACAAAAAACTGGTATCCGGAATCGATCGTCCGTTTGTAGGATCGTCTTCGGGGGTACTCTCCTTACCAGCGCATCACCGATGAATCAGCAGTATTTTCATCAAAAGTTTGATGACTTTCACAGCAGTGGCCCGAGACCACCCGTTCCCGGAGAGGAAAGCCGTCGAAAGGTAAATGTTGTTCTGTTCTCGAACATCAACCTGATTGAATCCTTGATAGTGATCGCCTTCTAACGCTTTCTTACACCTTTATCTGTGCTCTCTGTATATTTTGCAGATGACAGAAGCATCACATTCGGACCGAACGCGGGACGGTTCGCCCCCGGCCTACGTTCGCTGGGCACAGAAACTTGCGTACCTGCTGGAGGATGGCGACGGTGCCGAACTGTTCAAGCGCTACGTCGAGCTGGAGGGCGAAGAACCTTCCAATCGGCTTAAGTTTTACTTCGCATGCGAGGGTCTCAAGCAGCAAACCGATTCGGACAAGGTAACGCAACTGATCGGTGCCATCTATCGGCGGTTTCTCAAGAAGGCACAGCCCGGGTCCGAGCTGTACGTGAACGAATCGCTGCGAAACTTTATCAAGGCTGGGCTAAAGAATGAGCTGGAACTGACGCCCGACATCTTTGATCAGATGCAGGCCGATGTGGCGAACATCATTGCCGAAACGACCTATCCGCACTTTCTGCAGTCCGATCTTTATCTGCAGTATGTGCAGAACATGCAGAGTTCGAGCAGCAGCAGCAGTGTGATCGGTAGCGGTAGCAATTGCAGTCTGTCAGCGGCAGCAGCAGTGCCTTCAACAAGTGGTGGCGCAGGTTCGTCGGTGGCCGGTACCTCGCACGGTGGAGCTGGTGGTGGTGGTGGTGGTAGTAGTAGCAGTGCCGGCGCAGGTGCCTCTTGCTCTCTTACCAGCAGCAGTTCCACCTCCGAGCTATTTCTGCACAGTTCGTCCGCCCTGCCAACGGTGCACGAGGATGCGGAGCTAGCGAATGCCGACTCGATCGAGCAGCTGTACGGTGCTACCGGTCCGGGGTTGGACAGTCATATGGGGATGGTGGCACCGCCACCGCTTGTACCACCTAGCGCCACAGGCTCGTCGTCCAACTCGAAGGTTCCGATGACGCTTACAAAGGATGCACTGATGGCAACGCAGAAACGTCGGCTAGAGATGAGACCACCTGGGTAAGGAGATAGGAAGAATTTTGGGCAAAAAGCAGTGTCTAGTGAGAATGAGCTAAAATACGATGATTTCGTGATGTTGCATTTTGAGTTTATTAATAATCTACACGTTAACTAAAAATTGTTTTACGCAAATTCATGCAATCACAAACGCTAACTACAAATGAAGCAACTTCACTAATGCTGGCGAACGTTTTGTTAATGAATTTCGATTACGGATTACCACGCGTGTCGTGTGTATCTGCTACTTCTGTGCGTTTGTATACCACACCGTATTTCTTTGCTAAAATCCTTTGTTTTACAATTCTTATAATGAAACCGTGGGGAAAAAAGAAACAACAACTGATAGTAAACATGTTTTCATGTTACTAACTAGTTAGAATTGCGTTAGCCTAAATTTCCAAATTGCTTTAAAAAATGTTGTATTTGTGTTTTGTTTTCGTGTTACAGTTACTACTATAAATCAGTTATGTTTTCTGTTTTCTTTTAATTAAACTATCTTTCTTTCTTTTCTTTCTTTCTTTTTTTTTCTTTCCATTGCGCCTTTCCCATTTTCGTTTCATTTTGTTACGCACCACAAACAACCACACCACCGCCACTACTACTACCACCCCGAATTACTACTTCCGCATTATCTGGTCCTGGTGCACCGATCCTCCGTATCATCGGTTGGAAACAAAATTTGGCCACAAAATTGCTGTATTTGGATGCAAATGTGTGTTGTTTTTTTGTATGCTTTATGCTTCCCGTCAACTCACACAACATCATCTTGAATGAATTTCTATCACATTCTGTTTAAATTTTTGTTTCTGTGTGTGCGTGTTTATTGTTGCCGGCGTCCTGTTGTGTATCGTCAATGTGCGCATGCGCCTCGCCTTCACCGGATTGCACACCCCATTCCCTATTGCCCAATCATATCAACATCAACACACACACACACACACGCACGCACACTCATACTTTCAATGTCTGTTCCGTCCTGTTGCTATACTGTGACGGCGGTTCCTGTCCTTGCGCAACCTCTCGGAATCCCAACCGCGTGTGTGACGTTGCGTACCTATGAAACATGATCGCGGGTCCTCCCCTTTTTTTTAATGTGAACTGCCATGTTTAAAATGTGTCTTCTTTCCCTGCTTCTCTCTTTTTTACTCACACAACAACGTTGCACACAAATTTTGCATTTTTGATGTGCCGTCGGGAAACAAAATTTGGCATTAACTCTTTTTGGGTGCACAAAATCAATCAAAAACAACGGCCCTCACGATTCATGCGTTATTATCGCTTTCATAAACTCTATGTTATTTTTGCGATGATTTGCCCTTAATGTGTGTGCCTCCCAACAAAACACAAATGCCATACAATCTACCTCACGCATGCAGTCCCCGCGGATACTCCGTGTACACCAACTATGCATCCTATAATCCGGTATCGCGACGTGACTCAGAACTGGCCAGTCTGAGCTCCGGCCGTACCGATTCCGATACGATGTCTCTCTCGAGCATATCCACGTAAGTTATGATTTGTTTTCAAAATATGTTTTGTTTTGTTTATTTACTAATCATTTGTATCTTATATTTACCGTATCTGTTTAACACATCTTTATTTTTCATTCTGTTATTCATTCGCTTTAATATACGTTAGTTTTAGTTCTTCTTTATTTTATGGCAAAACGGGAGAGAGTCTAACAAATGAATCAGCAAACATAATTAGGATGAATATTTCAGCCACAAAAATTAATTCACAATTCTAAACCAACCGACCTGTTCTCCGCTTGTCGTCTTGCTTTCATGTGATTTACTCTTTCCACACAGTGATGGGCGCCCACATTCACAACGAAAACATCACCACCATCACCATTCGTCAATGGAGCGAAGAATGATGCGTGAAAATGCCTTAACCAACGAGGAAGCCGATACGTTTTCGGTTAGTACAAGCGCTAAAGCTAAAGGTTATTTTTGTTTTTTTTGGTTCACGTCGATTCTAAACCTTTTTTCCACACTTACTTGCTTGCAGATTATCCCTCGGACCCTTCGGCACACGCAGAAACAGCCACCGCCAATGGAGTTTGCAAAAATTCTTATCAACAAGCTGGAGTGTGTAGCTCGCGAGCAGGAGAAAGATGAAGTGTTGTGTAAAAAGATGCAGGAGGTAAGCAAAGGGTGCAAACGCCCTAACGCGGGTGTAAAGTATTAACACGTGTCCTCTTTTTTTTTTACATTCGCACCACGAATGTTTTGTTGCAGGCCGAACTAACCGACCGTTCGCAGAATAAAGTGCTAGCCGACGCGATCCGCCAGAAACTGCAGGTGGACGACGATAACGATCAGGATATACTTGATCAGCATGTGTCCAGGGTATGGTCGGATTTAACGCCAAGCCGATCGCCGGGCACAATGTCACCCTGCCCACCGAACGTAATCGGTTCGCGGTCGCGCCGTCACGAGCTGGTCGGATTCGGAGGTAAATTACACGATGCAACGCGCACTCGCGTAAATTACAATTCTATACACATGCTCAAACCCCGTGTCCCCGTTTGATGTATTTTTGCAGCACAATCTTCGATGCGTCACTCAAAATCGATGCCCGAAGGACACCCGCTGATGGGACCACCGCCGATGCAACCACCGATGCCAATGCAAATGTCTTCCGGATCGCGCAAGCTAAACAACAAGTGGCCCTCCGTCAATACGGACAGTGGGATCAGCCTGTTTTCGACCGATACACTGACAAAGCACGGCAGCAGCAGCGGCGGTGGCAGCCGGGGAGAGCTTAGCCTTGGCAGCAGTTCCCGTCCATTGTCGCGCAACATGCACGACATGCATACGGCAACGTTGCTGCAAGAATCTAGCCGCCGGCTGGAAGATGAATCGCGACGGTATGCTTCGTTTTGTCTTTTGTCGCACGTTGTGAAGTGTTTTGTTTAATTTGTTTTTCTTTTTCGACTCGTTTTAATGATGGTGGTGCAGGTCGAAGCGATATCAGTACCCGCCTAGTGCAATACAAAGCATGCCTTTACCACCGGTGCCGATGTCGTCATCGTCGGGCGGTTTCAGTAGCAACCTTCCACCGGCCATGCCACCACCGCCAATACCTGCCAAACCACTGCAAGCCCCGAACGAGTTCACCATCGTGGTGTACTCGTTCTGTGACGAGGAAGTCCCTTACCGGATAAAGATACCCGGTACGCAACCCCCGACGCTGAAACAGTTCAAGGATTATCTGCCCAAAAAAGGAAACTATCGGTAAGTAGATGGGGAGGAGGAGGGCATATGCAGCACTATTAATGTACGCATTCAAAAACGATGGACCGATTCCCGTCCTTCTGCGAGTCCTTGTTTGTATAACAAGTGTATAACAAGTAAATGTTTGTAACATTTATCTCTTACTAGACCTTTAACATCAAAGATTAAAATCATTAACTACAATTCATCGCCCACTGTTTTGGGCATAGCTAATCGTAACTGATAACGCTGTAATGTTTGATCTGTACATATCTTACATCATTGAAAAAAATCGTTGAGTGAAGTGCGATTAGAACACTGGGTACATAACGCACATAATGTGCGCTATCTGTCTTTCATATAATTTGTCAAATCAAACACAAAGACCGATAGTACAGGGTGTTCAATAAGTTCGAATACACTTTAAATGTGAATTTAAAAATTTAAAGTTCAAGATATCCTTTTTTTAATTTTTTGTGGCATAAAGTAGTGTTTGTTGGCCACGTTCAGGAAATATTACTTTGGAATTCGAGAGCTAGAACGCTACTCAAAAAAAGCTTAAAACGCTACTGAAAGAGAGCTTAAAACGATACTGAAAACCATTGCACGCGGCACGCTCCTTTTCCTTCGGCATCTCGTCTCAAATCTTGGTCTGTCGTTTTTTTCTAATTCGTCCTTACTGCTCACATAATGTTCACTATGCCTGGCTAACATGTAAGACCATTAAAAAAATCCAGAAGATGAAGGTGCGAGGAGCTGGGAGGCCACAAAGACTTCTCGAGAAAATCGGTAAAATTCGCCGTCTTGTTGAAATACGTAATGATCGTATCTGTAGAGTTTCCGAAGTTCTGGGGCAACAACCTAACTCTTGCTGTCCGTATCGTCTATTTTGATACGGGCCCCCAAGCTTACTCATGCAGTCCGTGTCGTCTATTTTGATGTTTTTTTATCGATGAACACCAGAGGGAGCACCGGGATATGGCCCTCCAAATCATCACCGACGCCGCACTCTGTAACCGAAGGATGTTAATCTGGACCGGGAGGATGCTGGCCATGTTCGGTGTCCATAACCGATCGTTATGCGCGTTGGAGAACTAAGAATTTTTCATCCGAAAACACTAACTTAGGAGTTGACCTGCGTGCCGTGACAGTATCACTTTAGCTCTGTCCAGCCTGTTCTTAGTCGCAGCCTTCATTACCTTGTGTTTCTTGTATCCCAGGTCCTTAGTCATGATGATGTGGACAGTCGCGATCGATAAATTCTGGTCAGCAGCGGACTTTGTGATCGAGTGATTCTTTTTTCGACGAACACGCTCTTTCACCATATTTATAGTAACTGGCGTCCTCGCCGTACGCGGTTATCCGGAACCTGTACGGTCCTTGGTCGAGCCCTTCGCTCGGTACTGACGGATGATCGTAAAATTGACCACGACTGATTCCAACCGTCCTGAATATGTCACCAGGTGGTGGCTCACCTCTCGTGAATAATTTTATAACGATATCTCGGAACTGCTTCATACTGCGTGTAGTGAACCAATAACAAATGATCGTTACTTGAAATATCTTGCGTCATCAAGCATATATGTGAAGCAAAAGATAACACCAATACCAATTCACAGAATGGATTTTGGTACGCACCTACACAACATTGAAAAGTTGTATTCGAACTAATTGAACACCCTGTAGAGTGATGTACTAGCAGAACAAAAGAGGTGATCGTATGAAGAATTGTTTAAATTAGACTTTTTTAGTTAACAAGCACATTCATTCATTACTTTTTTCCGTATTTATACATACTTACTATTATCCTTTCTCTTATGAATATCCCCTAGATTCTTCTTCAAAACGCGCTGCGAGGATCTGGACAATCCTGTCATTCAGGAGGAAGTAAACAGCGACAGTGAACCGTTGCCCCTATTTGAGGGCAAAGTGATGGGTACCGTCAAACCGTCGGAGTAGATTTTCTTGTCGCAAAAAAAAGCAATAAGGTCAAACCGGTCTCTTAGTGTGTGAAACAGCTGAGCAATAACAAGTGCTTCTGCGATGCGACCCCCCAGACGTTATCCAATCTGCACGTTTGCAAAAATTATGAAAGTGTGGCTTCCATTAGAAATAAGAGAATCAAGAGACAAGCAAGCTGCCTGATTGATTACAAAACAAAAACACACAAAATTCTCCACCAAGGTACTAAACCACTTCCACAAGAACAGAAGAAAGCTGGCCCAAAAAGTCACACACACACACACGCCATGCCAATATGTGCCTTCGGATGCCCAATCAACGCAAAAACGTTGGGAAAATTATCGATCCGCTTATGCGGACAAGGAAAATCAATCATTTACACCACTCTACACTTGACAAAAATCCTTTTGTTTATCATTTTTCTCATCGCTTTTAGCATTCATTGGCATAAGGCGGGATGCCGTCTTAAAAGGGAGAGGTGTGTTGATGGATTGAATGATGGCAATAGTAGTGCAATGTTATTCGAAAGCGCATTATCGACTGCTAATGTGACGCGCGCAATGCAAGGCACACGAGAGCAAAATCAAACCGAAATCAAATTGAATGTATCAGTATTTTTACGCGTTTTGTGAGAGAGTGCGTGGTGGTGTGGCTTATAGAACTCTATATTTTTCACAACAACATTGAACACATCACAATTTCTATAAGCAACAACAAACAGTCGAGTTTGGTTGAAGAATATGAAGCGTATAAGCGTCAGCGAATTTGCGCGCCAAATCAAGTAAAAGTTAGTTCTTCCAGTAGAAAATTAACAAGTTATTTCGTTCGAAAAAAAGAGAGCGCTGCTGGTGTTAATGAATGGCGTATGAAAGTTTTAAAAACAAACAAAACTGGATGGTAACGACGACGCTGTACCATGTCCGCAATGTAACAAGCGAAAGACCGAGACCACCGCTCCGCGTATCATTTAATTGTACTATTTTTTGTTAACTTTTATCCTCTAGCGTCTCTCAACAATACTAGTGACTGGTTCAGGTCGTGCACATATAATAATAGGCTCTAGTTGTATTACAAATTTGCGATGACTTCTTATACGATTCGTTCTTTATGTAGAGAGCTATATGTAAATAAGTTTTGATTCGTTCACAGCAGCAGCAAATAAGCGAAGCAATCGATCATACTGCGCTGCGCGATCGTTCATCCTCACTTTCTTCACCTCTGTTAATTGTAGCTGCCGTTAGCCTTATTGTATAGCATTCTAGTAAACCACAAGTCACCACGAACAAGGATACGGACCGATGTCGAGAAGGATAATAAGTTGCTGAAAATAAACGATACGAATAGAGAGCGTAAATAGAATAGAGAGAGAGAGAGAGTCAAGAGCGAAAAAGAGCGATATATATTGCTGCACGTACGTTTGTTTATTTATAAGCTTAGTATACAGTACTGTAATAGGGAAGCGCGCATATGCTTAGTGCAAAAATGAAATATAATTGCTTATTTAAACTGCCGAGGCATGATATATTTTATTTCCATGATTACTCTTATTACTAAACACTACACCGAAGGGCTTGTGCTCTGTTATGTTACGTTCTCGTAAAAAGGTATTTTCAGGGCTGGAGTTTTGGTGCTATTCTCATGATAAGCCACATTGGTCTTGTCGTAATAGTTCTATCATTGTTCAGCTGATAGATCTTGTTAGATTATAGGGGTTCCTCGATTGTACATACATACTGTATGCATACATACAGTCCCCGTTTCATGCGTCCTGACAGGCGTTTTTACTGAAAAAGTTTCCTTAATTTTTGAGGACTTCAAACATGCGATCATCCATCAGTAAATCACATAGAAGTATCTAGATTATCTTCTTCTTCTTCTTCTTTCTTGGCCTAACGACCTCTTACTTAGGTCATGCCTGCCATTTCTGGCTTACTAGACTTATTGTTACCGCATAGTTGGATAGTCAGTCCTCACTATGGGGGAACGGCCCAGATGAGACATGAACCCCGGTCCTGCCGTGTGAAGACCGGCACCGCTGTCGCATCTACCACCAAGCCGCCCTCCCCTATATGATTAACATTTGCTCTGTTGTGTTTGTAAATACCTTCTCAGCAACCGAATTTCGCCGCCAATGCAGTGGCGGATCAACCTAGGTGCGGAGGGAGCGGCCGCTCGGGGCCTCGTCGGTTAGGGGGGCCTCGCCGGTTAGGGGGGCCTCGCCGAAGAGGTAATTCCCGCTGGCGCAACCCCCCGGTCGAAATGCAAGAGGGCCTCGTAGTGGAAGGGGCCTCACAACAAGGCAGCCCCCCTCAGGTACCGGAACACTTTTCAAGAGGGCCTCGTTTCTGCACAAGGGGCCCTTTAACTACACAAAAAATTCATCAGCTCAATACTATCCACACACCCCCCCCCTCCCCTCCGTCGAAAACTCTAGAAGCATTGGGCCTTAACTTCCTTACCGCTCAGGGCCCCAAAACGGTTTGATCCGCCACTGCGCCAATGGATTGCACATCTATGCTAAGTGATTCAAACTTGTGCGATACCGGATGAAATGTGCAATTATATGGATCGAAACCCTGTATTAATTTTAAATTTTTTATTTATTTCAATTTATTTATTTTTTCTATTTTCGTAGTCTGCACAGGACCAATAAAAACCGTCCATTTAGATTGCTGTCAAAACAGAAGTGTCAACAGTCGTGCGCAGGACTGCCAACCGAAAGAAAAAAAACGCATGACAGCTTCGGGTGAAACGTCAAAAGCCTTCCTTTTGGATTGTTCTTCCACATTGAACGATCTGCCGCGTGTTGTGCTCCGATAAAATGTAAGAAATTTACCTTATAAATTGGCTTTTTCTTGTACAATTTCACGGTTTAAATTGTTGCTAGCAGTTGTTAGAATACGAATCTATTGTGTCCCGTTCGAATGCACACCGTGCGAGCGCTAAAAAGCCAATTGGAAAGTGCGATGTTTACTCTCCTCGTCTCCGATTTGCCGCACCGAGCGAGCTGGGTATCAACCTCCTGCTGGAGGGAGAGATGGTGTGCTCGGTTGATGTGTGTGGCCAATTGTGGCTGAGCGCGGTGTGCGGTTGCAAACAACGCGATATAATTAGTTAGCTTACTTGCCCGAAAAGATATGATAGTGTGTTTTCAGCAAACAAAGCCGTGAGATGGGTGGAAGGATGTGTGAGAAGAAATTCTAACCTCATTTTTGTGTCCGTTTGTGGGATGTTTTCTTTTTTGTCCAGAAGCAAGAATGGCCGTGCGACCAGCGTTTAAGCCGAAGATCGTGAAGAAGCGCACGAAGAAGTTCATCCGCCACCAGTCGGATCGCTATGACAAGCTCGCGGTAAGTGGAAGGCCATAATCGGCGCGTGTGGATTGTTGAATTTGTGATGGCTTATTGTTGTATTCTCTTCCCTTTTCTCTCTTTCTAGCCCAACTGGCGTCGGCCGAAAGGTATTGACAACCGAGTACGTCGTCGCTTCAAGGGACAGTACCTGATGCCCAACATTGGTTACGGTTCCAAGCAAAGCACCCGCCATATGCTGCCGAACGGATTCAAGAAGTTCCTGGTCCACAACGTCCGCGAGCTGGAGGTGCTAATGATGCAGAACCGTGTGTACTGTGCCGAGATCGCACACGCCGTGTCGTCCAAGAAGCGCAAGGCAATCGTCGAGCGTGCAAAGCAGCTGGCCATCGCCGTGACGAACCCGAACGCCAGACTGCGTGCCCAGGAGATGGAGTAACTTGCCGTATGGTTACTGCTGGTCGTGGCGTTTTGGTTTGGCGGATCTATTGCACTTTCTTTTGGAGGAAAGGATATCCCGTTTTGAGAAGTAATAATAAGAGATATTACCCTTAAAACGGCAAATTTGTGTGATTTATTGGGGATACTTTCTCGAGGGTTTGGGAAAATGAAACAAATGAGAAATAATTGTTGTTTTTTGCACTGCGTATATTTGAATCTTAACATAACGTACAAATGTATCTTAAATAGATGTTGTCCTCCGGATGCAACGAGGAATCACTCATACCGGAGAATGATTAGCTGCCAACCAGGCCGAGGTAATCGTCCATCAACGTTCCGATCGCAAACTGCGTGTGTGTGTGGGGGGAAAGTAAAAAGTAAAGAACCATTATATACCGTATCCATCTGCCATTCATCTACCGTGCATAGCATACTTACAATACCGGTCGCATCCACTCGCGTTCCGACAATTTTGAGTCGAATTTTATCTTCCGCCGCTATAACACTTTCGCCGTTGATTGCCCGATAGCACGGGGGCGCACCGTTCGGGCAGAACTGCATATCGGCCGGGATGGAATGATGCGAGATAAAGCAGGAAAGGGGGCCAATTTCAGCAAACATTCCCACCTTATTCACCTGCTTCACAGTGGCATCCAGCACCTCACCCTTGAACGGACGGAACACGATCGCTTTGTACTTGACCGGGTACACCACAAACCCTTGGCCCGGCTGTATCGTACCCGACCCGATATCATCGATTGTCGTTACAGCGATCACGAATCCGTACTTGCCCGTACAGGTACCTTCGACCTCGGTGTAAAGCTTCTGTTTAACCGTTTCGATTAGCTGCGGTCCGAAATATCGCGGATGAAGCAGAATCTCATGTTCCAGGGATATCTGTTACAGCAAGAGAAGCATGCGAAGGATGAGATGAGCGTCTGTCCAACCGATTGTAAAGTATTACTACATCGTTCGACGTGTACTTACATGGTAAAACATAGTTTAAATGTACAGCAGTAAACAACACAGCAGAAAGGACAGTGAACAGCAATCGGGTATGTTTCCTTTCGGGAAGCGGGGAAGTTTATGTTTTGAACACCAAACCCGCTTTGATGCTTGACAAGCGGTGCTGAGAGAAAAAAAAAGCAGTACGCACGCCGCCTCTTTGCCAATGTTGCCAGACATGTGAAAAATGATTAATTTTGACCAGCAAAGCTACCACTGTGTGCTCCGTACACACACACAGTGTGCAGTATTGGCCTACGCGAGTTGTAAAGTTTGACACGCCTTAAAATCATCAGTTACTATTTTTATATCACTTACCCAGTTGTTCATCCATTCAAACCTCCTAAACGTGCCATCGTCTGGTATGAAATGAAGTGAAAAACACCTTGAACTGCTGCACGCCATCACGTTTTCATCAAAATTATTATTTTAGCATTTCTGTTTTGGTTTGATTTTCGTTTTGCTACAATTAAACAGACTGAAATTTTGTTTTCATTTGTTTGCTAATATTGTATAGTAATTGCACAGAGGCGTTTTGTGTGTGTGTGTGTTTACGGCTTCTCCTTCCATATACATATACATTTATTATTTGGATTAATTAGCTTTCTCCTTCCTGACTGAGTAGTGGTTAAAAGGCAGAGGAAGCGGGGGCGCTTAGTATTTGAACTCTGTATTTTGTTATTATATGCGTTAACGTTACGTTATCATCATACATAAAAACACACACACACGCACACGAACACATAATCAATAGCATATCGTCTATCTACGGAGAAGTGTTTTTGATTTGTCGTCCACGGGGAGCGCTTTCGATTAACGTTTGAATTAAGGGGCAACAAAATCAGTTAAACCATTTCCGGTACATACTGCTGGGCAAACAAACTATTTGTTGAGGATTTTACATGATGATGATGCGTTTGATTCTGAGTGGAGGACCAGATAGATTACGACATTAAACACACTCATTTGCAGTGATATATGATAGCGCAGTACAAACATCTCGTTTGTTTAAAATAGTTTAAAAATTTATAAAATAAGAAGAAAAAAAAACAAATCTAGTCCATTACTAGGAGCGACAGTATTAAAATCTCACATAAAAAAGGATTCGTTTGGGCCGGCTTAGACCACACAGCACGGAATTGATTTGTAATACTGTTATATTGCACACAAAACGAGGGACACAGTAGCTGCCTTGAGATGATTTAAAGGAAAAAACAATCTCGTTCTAGTAACTAAACTCTGACTGGGGGAAGAACGCAAGATAAAACCAATTCCTTACACTATAAAAAACGATTTGAGACAGTATGAGCAGCACTGCAAGAGGAGCGAACGAGGGACAACAATTGGTTAACAAAACTAATTAAAATACACTAAAACGAAACAAAAACGAACTAAACCACTACGCGGCTAATCTCACATCATCGCAAGGATGAACGGGTGGGAAAAAAACAAGGAACATTAGAGATCCCACGAGAACAGATGATGCTTCACGAGCATGTCCCGCACACCGTCCTTGAGCGGTTGACTTTGGACCGCTTCCCGTTTGGCCGGCAATTCCCAGTTCGGGTTTAGGTTGAACGCAAACTGGGACAGCAGCCGCAGCTCGCACTTGATCTGCACCCACCCGGGCGAATACACAAAGCTCCACGGTTGGTACCACTTCTGTACGATCTCGGTGCAGCTGCAGAGTGCCTCGAGCCACAGGTGCAGCACCTGCTCATTTAACCCGAGACAGATCAACGACCGTAGCTTCACGTCCATCTGGGCGTGGGCCGCATCATGGCTTTGGTTAATCGATTGCACACAACGGTACAGTAGCTCCTCGGGCGTTAGCACCTTACCGTCCTCATCGAGCCGATACGTTTTGCACAGCACGAGGCGCGAGTAAACCGATTCAAAATCCTTCTCCACTTCGCGCGTTGCTGCCTCCTCGATAAACAGCCACGGATGGCACGGTCCACCGAGAAACGAGGGACGCTTCATGCCGTGCTCGAGCACCTGCTTGACCGTGGGCGCTAGCGTACCCCGTACCAGATCCGTCACCGTTTCCGAGATTGCATCATCCCCGGCACAGCTGTACTGCTTGCTACGTTCGTCCAGCAGCTCAACGAATTTGGCCGGAAACCAACCCCGCAACCCGTTCAACTCACCCACCCAACAGTGCTCGTCCTTCTGGCTCACGATCGTGATGATATCGTTCTTCCGGAAGCCCAGCTCATCGTCATCGTGTCGCTCGAAGTCGTGCAATGCCTTCGCACGGCGGCTGCGCGTCCTTGAAACGTTAATGTAATTTTCGTGATCCTTCGCGTGGCTATCCATACCGTAATCGGCCACCAGCTTAATGTGGGCCGCCAGTTTCGGTTCGATTGCGAGAAAGTGGCGTGCCACCTTCAGGATCGCCTCTCGCAGATCCACCAACAGTTCGGTCGTGCGGATGTTTTTGCACTTCAGCTCATCGTCCCCTTCGGTGCCGTTGCCGAACAGGATCGTTTGCAGCATGGATTTGGATTTTTTCATCTGCCGACGTACGAGCTGTTGCTTGGGAAGGTTCGAAGCCGCTTCCGGATTGCCAACCAGTCCACCCTGATCGGCCATTAGGTAGGCGAGATGGCGTCGACGATGCGTTTCAATTACCATCGGCGATAGGGAGCCACCGACGTCGAGCGATACCGCGAACAGATGCTCCACGTCGTCGATATCGCCCGGAAGGTCCGAGAGGGAGTTAAAGATTTGGGCCGAATTTTCCAAATTTTTCACATTCGGTTCCTTTATCTTCAGGAGGCCGAGCGTCAGCTGGAACAGCACGATCGAACCATCGTAGAAGAACCAGTCCCAAATGCGCAACAGAATCTTCATGTGGACGACGCTTGCGAACAGGGTCAGAAACCAGTGGAGTGTGATGAGGGACAGTTCGATATCGTGGCTTTTGAGCGTTACGTCCACCACCGACAGATAGTTGCCGATGAGCGTCTGCA
>KZ062808.1:60686-78078 GCA_002091835.1 Anopheles maculatus
AATGCCGAGCAGGGTAGACGAGTAGTAAGAGGCCGGCAGCAGGTCCTCCACGATCGTTGCCATCATCCAGAAGGCGTCCTCTTCCTCGAGCAGCAGCAGCAGCGATGCCGCAATTACGCCCGTCCCCTGGCAATATCCTATGTCGGGATAGAGCCAAGCGATGCCACGCAGGATGCGTCTCAACCGTGGCACTCCGGTTCCGTTCAGCGAGCTGAAGCAAGCGTTCGTAGGCATGATACGCAGCAGATCTTTTTCGATCTGTTTCGAAGTCATCAGTTGATCGTTGGAAGATGCTTTTACGATTTCTTGGTAGCTTGTTTCCGATTTTAGCTTCTTCTGCAACGCACCGGACAGACGCATCCACATCTGGGGTCGCAGAGAGTGCGGAATGCCAGCCCGTACCATCGAGCGTAGTTTCTCGGTACGGGGCAGCACCACATCAACGCTTTCCCACGTCAGTTCGGTCGCTTCCTTGTTGTGAGAAAACTCTAGATGAGCGATCCACTGCAACCGTTGGGCCGGATCTTCGATAAACGGTATGGACAGCAGCTTGTTTGAACTCGGTTCCGGACCGTCCTCTTCCTCGACCCGAAACCCAAACTCGTCGAACCGATAGTCGGGCTGATGGTTCGGTGGTTCGTCCGGATCCGGTTGGCCCAGCTTGGTCAGTATGTCCTGTGGCCACATGGAGGGTGTCAGGGCGGAAAAGGGACCACCGGCTGTGGGCCGCACACCTTCGGCAATGTGGAGTCCACCGAGCGCCAGTTCCACCATGTCGGTATCATCTTCCGAGTTGGCCGATTCGAGCTTTCGCTACACAAGGGAAAATGAAAAGAATCAGATAGGACGCGTGAATAGATTGCTGTGTATGCGCTGCTATTGTGCGTACCATATGTTCCTCTCTGCCAACGTAGCCTTCATGGTCGCGTGAACCAAAAAATGACATCGTCTTCGACAGAGATGTTGTGGGGTTTTCCTGCTGTGTGTTACTGTGATGAACGCTGTATATCCCCCTGGGTAACGGGTTGCGAAAGGCTTCCCAAAGGTTTTTGCCACACTCGTTCAACGCAAGTACCACTAAAAAACTATGCTACGCACATACGGAACGGGCACAGAAAACACAATTTTCCCACCCTTTACCACCAATGCCACCCACCGTCACGACGATGACGACCAATTCAAAACAAAGTTCCTCAACCTACATCCAGTGGGTGGCAACCTAGCTGGGGTGCAAACACACTGGAACGAATGATTAATAACCAGTTTAAGGATAGGATTGTGAACTACATAAGCAACAAATGAATTGAAACTATTGAATACATTGGTACACTAACCTGCTTGCATATAACATGAGAATTTTCTGTTTTTCTCCATTCGAAACGTGTGAATCAATTCGGGGTTGTATGCCTCTGAATGTTGATGCACAGTGGGACAGTGGGAAAAATCACAGTTTGCACAATTATTGTGTGTGGAAGAAATTGTGCAATAACGTTCCCAAATACCCAAATCCGTAGTTCGAAAAAAGAATGAACAGAAGTGCAGCACAACAATGAAAAAGATAGACAAAAATTAAAAATTTTAATTTGAAGAGCTTGAAATGAACATACAAAGTATCACTATGTATATGAAATCCTGGTAGGATGCTTGTGCACATTCCAGGATCTCATAAAGCAACCTCAAAGTGAGAAAAAAAAATCAGTGTTGATAAGAACCTGAAATCTCGATTTTAACATCTCCCGAAATGGATAAAATTGCGATGTTATAGCACCTATCATGTAAACCCTTTTGAGCTGGATCTGTCCATCTGAACAGCGCCCAATTAATCGATTTGAAAACGAACTTTTCTCGAGCTGCTGTTTCGTTCAAATGAACATGGATTCAAACGCAAAGGGTTAAAAATATTACTTTCAATGTTTGGACATTTTTCAACCTATTTGACCCAAAACCGGCTAGTGAAACTATTTGTTCAGATGTCGTTTTTAGATTTCTCGAATAATCCGACCAGCCACGAATTCGAAGTTCGAATTATTGCAAACTTCGATAAAATTCGTGCGTTATTCGAAACCCTTCGGCATTGTTCGTGAGGTCGCGTTTACAGCCGGCCGTGTACAGTACTCGAGCTACCGAGCCGCGCCATCTTGTTGAGAAAGATATACACACGGACGCGAATCGTGAGCAGTACTTCGAACCGTGGAGGATCGCGCGTAGAAAACGGTGTGTGATCTTGTGGTAAAAAGGGTTCATACGCAACAGAAGATGAAGTGTAGCTGCTAGCAAAACCAGAAGCCGCCTGGGCCGGGGTGTACGCGTGTGTGCGATTAGTGTTCCGAAATTTTCACTCCATCGCACAATCCCTCATCCCGTTTTGTGGTGTTGCAGCGGGCCAATGTTTGAGTATATGTTGTGACGACGGCGAGAAGAGTGTGTGTGTGTGTGTGCGCGCACAAGCGTGTACGTGTGTTAGTGAGAAGAGAAAGGGCTTCAACACATCATACTGCTTTGGGTGTGTATGTGTGTATGTGTGCGTGTGTGTGTGCGTGCATGTATTTCGGATGCTGGCGGATAAGCTCGAATGTTGTTCGTCGAGGAAGCAAAGAAGTAAATCAAATTTCGCTCGTGGCAAAATACATCCTCGCTCCCATCTATATCCGGTGCAAAGTGAACCCACGGTGAAGCAAGCGACTATCTGCAACTTGCAGTACGCCGAATATCGGCAGGAACCATTGCATGATGGATTGCAGGGTACTGGGTGTGCGTGCGTCCGAGTGAATGGTTAGTAAAAGTCAATTTTTCTTAAACGCTTCGACTATGCATGTTGCAGTGTTCCAGTGTGTATTTCCCAACGAGTCATGGCGATGGATGTGCAAAGACCGATAAGGGAAATAGTTTCCGAATGTGTGAACGCAATTTCCGTACTTCATATCCGTGGTTAGCGAATTCGGTCAATTCTCTTCATCCCCCGGGGAGAAAACAAAAAAAAGAAGCTTATGTGGTGGGCGCCGAATGAGTGTGAGAGCGCACGCTTGCCGTCCGTCGTCTGTGGGTGCTCTGATGCGTTCTTATGTTCTCTGATGCTCAGTTAAAACCAACTGTAGCGAATTTCTTTTCCCTCCTCGTCACACAGACACACCACTACCAATACCGGAACATCTCTTTATGGGAGGGTGGGAGATGGGCTTCCCTTCGACAACGTTGGTGACGGCGGCGACTGTCATCATCTTTCGCAAAGCGAAACACGAAAACAGTGTGACACTGCGCGGGTTGTTATTATTGTGTTGATGAAGCACGGCCAACGAGACAGAGGAAGCAATCTGAATATTGCTTTCCAAATGCGTTCGTTGCACCGTTAGAAGTGCGTTCGGATGTCCGGTCTAGATGATGGCGTGCTACGTGCTTGCTACAGATTGGAAGAAATCACTGCTCTAAATCGCATAGTGCGCCGATCTTTCGAAATGATCGAACTGGTCCCCACCGTGAGCAAGCCGCAATCGATGATATAAGACCAACAACAAACCGGAACGTCGTTGGTAGCTGGTTTGTTGTAATGCAAACACAATCTGTATACACTTCCATTGGATCGACCATATACTCAAGTGGTAATTGTTTTCGTTTACTTTTAGGATAATGTCTGTAGTGCACACAACAACAGCTGTTGTTACTTGTGTGTGGTGTTTGGAAAGTGGGTCGCCCAATTCCCAGCCCGGTATGGTGCGTGAAGTAATGCCTTTCCCAAGGTCATTTACAAATCACCCATTAGAAGCCCCGAACCACACAGGCTTACCACAGCTGCCAATGGAAGCAGCAAGCAAGCAAACTTTTCGCAGCCTTCTCTGATGGGGGGATATGAGTAAATTAATTGTGTGAAAATTGTGGCCATTCTTGCATCGCCCGCTTGTGGGGGGTTTTTTTTCTCTTCTCCCTCAGTGTCCGTACAAGTCGAGTGGGACCAGTGGAAAGCTTCACCGGTTCATTGATAGAGCGGCATACGAATGAGCGGCCTAAAGCGGAAGCGCTAGATCGTGGCAATGTGATGGAAAGTTTTCGCAACTCTCCTCGCGCAAGCATTACCGGGCCACATGATCTTCTATCTAAAAGTAGCAACGGAAAGCGTCACGCAATGTGCACTGCGTTTGGTGATCGCCCCGTGTGTTTAGATTTTGTAGTAGTGGTGGTGGTGGCGATGGCAACAGCAGCCCAATGTGTACGTTGCCATCATGTTGGTCCCCCCGCTCATCTCACTTTCGACTCACGATCGCCGGATACTTCTTCTCACACAGCTTTACATTACATACCGCGTGTGTGTGTGTGTCTGTGTTCCCATCTACCCTCGATGTCTATTGAAACGTTTAATATGACCGCAATACGCCGCTGCTATGTGAGCCCCCCACACACACACCCAACACATACAAAAACGGTTTCCGGGATGAATGTGGGTGTGCTATTTTTTTTTGGAGAGCAATGTCTGAAAATTTCCAAAAAAGTGTAATGAATCAATAGGTAGTGCATGTTCAGGCAAATTTGGCGTTACATTAAAAAAACGGTTGACAATCGGGTAGAGTCGCGTATCCAAGGCACCAAGCAGCCACATATGTGTAGGTTTTTCATCGGGCGTTGAGTTGAGAGGCGCGCCTTGAATTTGTTCCGTATGCTGCGCTGCATTCCAATAACTCCACTGGGAAGTCAGTCTAGTGGAGCTAATGCAAGAATTGCATTCTTCTCCGTACCGGAACCCGGTAGGGGGCGGCGGCCTCCCTTACGATCTGCGCGATATGAGCGCGGGTGAAGATGAATTTGTGCAAACCTTCTTGCCTACTCTTTCTTTTCCGCTCTCTCTCTCTGTTTTTGATCTCACCATCTTTCTCTCAAATGCATTTTTGCTCCCATTTTCGGATGCAACTTTCCTAACGGATTGGGCAATGGAGCAATGGAATTTCTACTAGCTGACGACGACGAAACACACGGCACAATCGGCAGCAGTACGAAAGTACGAAACGAATCAAACTGGCGATGGTTTTTAGGGAAAAGAAACTCGAGAGGGACTTCTTCCGTATGCGACACACGCGGGGCGTTTCTTCCTTTCAATCTCATGGTCTATTTCGGGTTGGTCTGGCGTGTCTGGCACGTATAATCAGCAACGTTAAGCAGTTTGCTGCTTCTGTACGCTGTACACTCGGTGCCGTTGCTCTCCAATTTGATGCTGAACTGGTAAAGTTTTTAGTTGCAAAAGCAAAGGAGCTTCTTCTGTCCACGTCCTGTCGGTGAAGAATCCGTCATTACAACAAAGAAGCGAATCGAAATTTGTCCATGTAGAAAGCGGCCTTGCTTATTTGTCTTTGAATATTACTTTTTATTGGTAACAGTTCTTGCTGGGTTATAAGACAAAAATAGTGTAACACGCGCCTTTTTCCCCGTATGCATTGATAAAGTGATTAAAATTGTTAAACCAAAAATGTTTCACACCATCCGGGGAACAACAAACGGATGGAGAGAGATGCTCTGTTTGAGTATCTCACTCATCCGGTTCGATTAAATCTCTCTCTCTCGTCAGGAAAAAAAAACACGGCCGAAAGTCGGAAGAGGAACCCGACACCGGCCGGATGGCGCTGCGCGTTCCCAATGACCCATGTAACAGGTCATTTGAGAATGTGTTACGCTAGATTAACCTTCCCCAACCGGTTGGAAGTCGGAATCGCCCGACGCTGCCAAAAACCCACCAGCACACGTCAAATGTTGCTGCGAGTATTTTGTCATCTTGGTGTCATCCTTTTGCCCGGTTGGAATCTCCCTCGGTCACGCAATGCTGGGCGCCTCCATTGGTGGATCCTCTGAGGGCGCGCTGTGTCGGAACAATCGTTGCTGCATGGTTGAGTTTTAACCCTATGACTTCATTTTGCGTGACAAGCGTTTTTCCGAGCATGATGCACGGATCAGGAACATCGGTGTATCAAACATAACACAAATCAATTTGAGGGAATGTTTGTGTACTCTAGAAAAGGTTTAATTTCATAATTATTTTCACAATAATATTGCTATGCGATGGTAGATATAAAAATCATTCTGTTTGTACATACGACGAATTTTGAGGAGAATCAATGAGAGCGAATGTGTTTCTTCCTTTACATGCTTATCGGTCGGAAGATAGGAAGTTATCCATATCCGTATTAAAATGTCAGCTCCATTTACCCAAGCCGTACGATTTTCCGACCGATAATAGCAGCATTTATTTAGAGTTCTGGAGTTCTGGATTTTCTTTTGCACGGGTAATTCTGGTCTGTTAAACTGTTGCCCATTAGAGTGGTTGACCGGGTTGATTTCGGCCGGAAACTACACAACACATCGATGAACTCTCTCTATATGAAGATAAGATGTTAGATCCATGTGTATCGTTATGCTTATGCTTACTGGATATTTGGCCAATAGTTAGTGTTGCAACTGCTATAATATGGGCATCTCATGGAAGCCGGCTTCATTTTTCTTGACCTAATTTTTAGACAGCAAGGAATTAAGATTTGAAAGAAGCTTCTTGAGATGGCAGTACTTTGGAAGGGACCATTTTAAATTGTAAAGAAAAGAAATCCGTTAAGACCATTTTTTGTCCAGGAAGTACAAACGTTCGCTGGATGTTTTCTATACCTTATCGCTGTTTGGAATCGCGAAGCAGATGCATTCCAACGCAGAAAATCCATCCTGCACATCCTCTGTTCACTGCGCATTTGTTGTTCTGCCGTGCCTAAGGCATGAGAGAGGGTTTTATGAATCTTTCCCTGTAGTGCTTCCGACGTAATATGTAAGCGACGCGTAAAGCATTCAACGATCGCGCCGATTATCTGATGTTGTTGTGTTGTTTTGTTAGAAGATGGTTTGTTTTGTTCGCCAAATGCAATGCACTAGGCGAGCGGTCATCACTGTAGGTCGGTCTATTGTATTGGCCGCTGTTTAAAATCCAGATTGCACTCACTGCCAGTTAGTGTAGTTTAGTTAGTATAGTGCGTTTGCCTATTGAAGTCAGCGTAATCATCGCGAAGGCCGACATTAGCCTTCACAAAGACCGGGGGGAGAGGTGTCCGGTGTAGATTAAAATGAAAATAATCATAGCAATCGATGCAGGTTGCTATGACGATAGCGAGCGCGCGTTACACTGTTCGCTAATCCGATTGCTAATAGCGAGAATTTGACGTTTGTTTTGTGGCGCGGCGCTGGCGGTGATGTGGGTGGGAGGACCTAAGGAAGATGCGACTGCTGTAAACAAAGTTCACTCGCTGCAAAGGCGGGATGGAGCTAGGGACCAGGCCCGTGCAAGCGCGTGGCGCGTTAGAAGTAGGTCAAATCGTCCATGGGTTGATCGTCTTCCTGTAATATAGCTACCATTTTAGACTTTATAATAATGTAAAATAGTTTAAAAAAGCAAATACTTCACAAACACTCACTATTCTTATATATCTTTTGTTTTTCTTTTTTCTTTTTCTAGATATTGAACACCACACCAACGAGTAGGAGCTCGACTGAGAATTCAAAGAGGTCAGCTAAGAGGAATTAATCACGAGCCAGCTGAAGACTTCCACTATAGCACCTCATGCTCCGATCTCTCTCCCACACGCTCTTGCGCTGTTTTTTTCTCTCGCTCACTCGTGTGAAGGATTTTCCACTGACTAATGCCAGCATTTCTGACATAGTGCTCATCAAATACACACATCTTCTCTGTAAGAAGCGTCGCGGTGGAAAAGTTTTCATTGTTGACTGCATCACACGCACACACTAAAGCATCCAGCAAGATTTGTTTGCTAATAAAATTGCCATTATTGCCCAGTGCTGTTACCCAGGCGCTTAAGTAAAGGAACGAGTGTATATCATATGGTTTTAACCAGTTTTGAGTTGGTTCCAGTTGTCTGGCGCATCTGAGAGAGCATTGTGGGCACCAATGAGTGCTTTTGTTTCTATTTTAGGTTGCATTATCAGTCCAGTGAGTGGTGTTCATGGTTTTGAAATCGATAGCGTTCCGGTGTGAAATGTGAGCAAAAGCAGCAAAAGAAAGCCCATATTTAGCAGTCGGCAAGGAAGTGGGAAAAGAAGCGTGGGCTTTCGTCGTCGTCGTCGTCGTCGCAAGAAGATTAGTAGTGAAGAAAGTGTGAAGAAAATAGCAAATTAATATCAGTGGTGCTGATCAGTTTCGTGCGCGTGTGTATTCGTTGCATACTTGTCTCCGTTGCATTATCCAAGTGCAAATTGCCAGGCAGTGATCGAGCATCCTTTCAAAGCTGATTTATTTTATTTTTATTTTTAAGTTGGTTTTGTTTGGCTGAAATCAAGCGCAGGTGTAGCGTGTGCGTGTGCGTGTGTGTGTGTGTACCCGTGTGTCTGGTATGTATGGTGGTGTGTGTTGGCGCGAGTGTCTGCCAGGGGCATGATAGTTTCCCCTCGATTGGCTTCACTACTCAACACTAGCGGAGGTATCGGTGGTGGCCGTTGCAGTGATTGCAACGCCATCGATTCCATTACCATCACCAGTGGCAGCAGCAGCAGCACGGATCGTTACGACGGATCCTTGTACGGAACACGTGCAAACGGAGTGCCGGACGCGAGCAACAACGTCATCAGCAACTTGTTGATCGGTGCATTGCACATCGGCAGTGCCGACAACAACCACAACATCGTATCGTCGTGCGGTGATAACAACAGCCATCAGCGCACCTTGGTAGCGGGACAGGAAGCGGCCAGCAAAGCGATAAACCGTAGTGAAAAAGTGGAAAGTTTTCAGCACGGTGGAAATCATAGTTTCAACGCACGCGCACCGGCAGCAGCGATCGAAAAAGATCTAAACAAACGCGATAGTGTGTGCGATCGTGCCGCAATTGTGCAGCGCCGTGGTGAGCGAGGTAGTAACGTGTTCGGGGCCGGGTTTTACGCAAGCGGCAACACGAATCGAACCGGCGCAACGGAAGGAGCGGCGGCATCGTTTACGGAAGTTGCAAGTCTCGGTGGGGGCAGTGCGGTTGGCGGAGAAGAAGCGGCAGGATTTGAAGGCAGTGTGGGTGGCGGTGGAGGAGGCGAAGGACGAGTGAGACGTATCGTGACGAGCGGTCAGCGGCAGCCGGAATCGTTTTCCACGAAAACGGCCAGCAGCAGTAGTGCCGACAGCGGTGGAGGTGGTGGCGGTGGAGGTGGTGGTGGTGGTGGTGGTGGCGGAACCTCTCGGCAGGAGGGAGTTGACATCGTTTTGCCGGTTGCCTTGTACGTCGGGGTAGTGGGAAGTGGTCGGCGGCAGAGCTCGCAGGGCGGCGGTCCAGCGTCCCATCCGTCCCTGGACGATCCAATCGGTGGAATTGTCGTAGTGCACGGCGGTGACTGTACGAGCAGCGGGGGCAGTAGTGGTAGCAGCGGTGATCACGGGGTCGGGGGCAGTGATATTATCAGTGGTAATAGTGGGGCCGGCAGTAGTGCTAGCTGCAGCAGTACCGCTAGCAGCGGTAACGGAATTGCCGGTTCGGTGGTCGCACCGGAAGTGCTCGGTGGCAGCTCGTTGTTCGGTTCGATCGGTACCGGAAGGGGGGAAGCGGCGGGTCGCGACGGTAAGGATCGCGAGGACGAGGGTGGGTCGAGTGGGAGCGGGGGGAGCGGCAAGCGCATCCTTGCCGTGAACCGCAACATCGACGATCTGCTGTTCGGTAGCGATCTCGACTCGCTGATCAACGACAATATCATTTATGGCTTCAAGTCGCTAAAGGTGAGCCGCGCTCAGTCCCAGGATCAGCTGGACTATCAGCAGCAGCAGCAGCAGCAGCAACAGCAACAGCAACCGTTTTATCATCATTACCATTCAAATCCACTGCATTTGCAACAGCATTTAGTGGAACAGCAGCAGCTGCCGAACACGTCGCTGGGTTACCAACCGTACCAGCCACAGCATCTGCAGCATCAACTGCACACCGGCCATCATCAGCAGCCGCCGCACCAGCAGCACCAACAGCAGCAATCACACATTAGCCATTGGATTGAATCGGAAATTAGAGCAAGCGGCAGTAGCAACAACAGCAGCACCATGTTGGCCGACAAAGCGAAACAGAAATGTAAGTACAAACTTTATAGCAAATAAAGTATCGTTTTTGTTTGTAGCAGTTTAATAGAGAGCAGGATTATATAGTTCTCTCTTCTTATGGGAACCAGTACCCCATACTTTGAGAATTCGATGCAGAGTCTGTAAATACATTAGTGTTGTGCTGAATGAATCTTGTGCGGAGCGTCTTTCGTATGAATCTTTGGTGAAGAGTCATTCAAATCACGAGTCGACTCGCGAAAGATTCGTGAATCTTCAAAAATTAATAAATCTCCAAAAAATTATGATTTTGCGCATTCTATACACATCTGCTTCTTCTTTCTTGGCCTAACGACCTCTTAGGTCATGCCTGCCATTTTTGGCTTACTAGACTTATTGTTACCGCATAGTTGGATAGACAGTCCTCACTATGGGGGAACGGCCTAGATGAGACTTGAGCCCTGGTCCTGTCGTGTAAAGACCGGCGCCGCTGTCGCATCTATCACCGGGCCGGGCCTATACACATCTCGACTTCAATTTTAACGTGTTCTTGGATGAAATTCTGTGAGGGATTGGTTAGGAATACTTTTCGAGGGATACTCACAGGATGATACGCAAGGATAACCAACCTATAACAAAATATGATAATCGAAAAATGGAAGTAAAACAGGAATTTTCTTAAGACTTCTTGGATTCATGATGTTTTGAGGATTCATAAATCTTTGAGGATTCATGATTTTTTTGTGATTTACGAATCTTTAAGGATTCAAGGATTCAGAATCATTCATGCAGTTTAAAATAATATTCAGATTCATGAGTCTGACTCAGATATTTACTCAACACTAAAATATGTTGTACTTTGCCTTGGAACTACGTTATTCATTCTATCAACTGGTCGGCGGTACCTAACCTATTAGTCATTACATTTATGCATATGACATTATACAACAGAGCAGAGCACACTATTTTAAGGCTCCGTTTCGGGGGGTCAGATCTCTAAGTTGAGAGAGCCAGCCTGCCAGCCGACGTCTGGATCGTACGTCTGGGACAATTTACGCCCGCAATCCTCAAATCGTCTTAAGATATCCGCTCGGACGGCTTCGGACGGTGCTTCACCCCACGGTTCACCTATAAAGGCTACAAAACTTTCTCCGCGATGCAAAAACTTTTCCCCGAGCCCGATCGACCGATTTGCGACACGCGCTGACAAGAAATCGGATTTTTCGCTCCGTTTTTGGAACTGTAATTAAAACGCATAAAATGTTAAGGGCATCCGTAGGTATTGGTGTGATGTGTTTGGTGCGAGGGATGGGAAGGTCCTGTTTTTGGTGGAAAATTACCAAACCCCATCCCTAGGGTATTTGCGTGCGCGCGCGTTTGTGTGTGTGTGTGTTGATGACTACCGCAGCTACAGCTGCTAAGAATATCGTCCATCGTCTACGTGGTTGTTGTTTGTAGTACACACGGTTTCTTCAAAGTTTGTACCGTGGGCAGTACGGCCGTTATGCTAGGGCAGTTCTGGGTGTTTTACTTTACCTTTCCGTTTTTAATTGGAACGATCCGGTCTCGGCAGTATAATGAAAATGCTTCCCGGGAGAACATTTTATGTGGGGGGGTACACCGACATCATAAATCGAGTATCTAATCAGTAAAACGTTTCAAGCGTGCTTGATTAATTCTGCAGCTCTTTGCCTTTTAACGTAGACTTTATATATGTAAAATGGTTTTTTGAATTCTGAAACTCAATAGTTAGATTAGCAATTGTGCAATTGATGGAGCTCATCGTGTGACGCATGTAAAATTTATTACAATCATCGAAAAATTAACAAACAAAAGAAAAGTGGGGAAAACACAATCACTAATAAACGAGCTCTTTATTATTTCCAACCATAAATGGTTCTGTGTGGTGCTGTGTTTCCCGGTACCCAACCTACCATCCTTTGGAGACCATTGCTTCCGTAAACAAAGACACTAAGAAAGTCATCGACATAGGGAGGATCTCTTTGTGTGGTTGCTTCTTAACTTCAACAGCTGCCATCCCTTGTGCCCACTTTCTTTCCTTCACCGAAGAAACATTCACGAAGATAGACAAGAAAAGGGTCGTGTTGGGGTTTTCCCTGTTGGTGGTGACACGTGACACACATCTTCTCGTCGCATCCTTGTTACTAACCTGCATCACTACGGTTTTATATCGTGTTTCAAAGGAAATTCCTAATAAAGTGTACGGATGTGTGTGTTCTTTGTGTCGATTGTGATGGTTGGGAATTTCGGAAATGTAAAACACTGTTTCCATTTGCCGCTATGCGCCTCCATTAGGTGGTCATCGCAATAATGGAGGCGCCCAGTAATTCGTCGAAGCATTGCGTTTGAAGTTGAAGCAGCTTTTTGAATTTAAATTACGGGCTTTCAATAGTGGTAGTGTATTATTCTATATTTATTAGAAATATAAGAAAATATGCTACACAAAAACCAGAAACCAGAATTGCTTGACTAATTTGCGTTGGAATTATTCTACGTTTATGGAAAAAAAGTATTGGAAATCCCTATGCTCCGGGTTGAATTGTTTGTGCAGCTGTGGGACAGGAGGAGATAGGTTCCTAGAACTAGAATAATGTTGCTGCATAACGTGCCTTTTGACTTAAGGAAGAAATGCATTAAAATTCGTTGCAATTACCATCAGCTGTCTGCTCCCATTGACAACAATAAACAAGGTGTTCAAGGTAAATTTGACCTACGGATTTTTTTTTTGTTGGAGAAATTGATCATTTAGGGGAATTTATTTTTGTAGAAAGAGTAGCTCAACATGCGAATTATTGAAATAATTTAAAATATCCACCTTCGGCATCAATTATGACCTCGATCTGGCTCCTTAACCTGGTGCAAGTCCTGGAAAACAGTGTCCCTAAGAAGGGTCACAAAAATAGACTTAATTCTCTCCACTAGTTCGGCCTTGATGTTGCTGGACGATCGATTAGTATCACGTTCAACTTCGCCTTAAACAAAACAATCCAAATGACTAAGATCCGGTGAGTTAGGAGGTCTCACATTTGGCGCAGCGAAGTCATCAACATTGTCGCCCAACCGTTTTATAGTTCTAGCAGCCATATAACAAGGTGCGGAATCCTGATAAAACACTTACAGCCTACCATTGGCCACTCTATCATCCCGAATCAGGCCGAATTTCGATCTTGGAGTAGTCGCGCCTTCCCGATCGTCCAAGAAAGCATCGGTGCGAACGCAATCTTGTCGTCGAGAATGTTTTCTTCTTCTTGGAACTTCTTCGTAAATGATGTTGCTTGCTTCCAGAGAACACAGCACTCACTCCATGATGTCCCGGTTCTACTTTCTGATGCAGATCATTATTCGGCACGCTATTCGTTTTCCCATTTCGGACGGGTTAAACATTTTTGCTGCAACTTTTTCACCAGTTAGTATACAACGTTAGCTAGCTCTCGATTGACGTATAGCTTGTGTTGATATGTCAGGGCAATCTGTCACATTTACCTTAAACATCCTGTACTAGCGTGGTTTTTATATGCTTTTCGGTGTAATAAAATAAGTAAGTGTGATGTTCCTGGTTGTCGAATTCGTATCCTGTGGAAACCTTAATGTTTGTGTCGGACTTCACTTTGTGCAACAATTGGATGACACGCAACATGGTGCTGCTTTCATCCACTTCAAACGTATCGTAACAAAAAGATGCACTGTATTGCACTTGTTAGTCGTTTCTGCCCTTCTGCCTTATTATATACTTCACGCTTTATTTCTCGCGTTGTATTGAAAAGAAAAAGAAAAAAGAAACGGCTCTTATCGCTGCACTTATCAACTACCGATCGTGCACCTCGTTAGGCCTTTATCTTAGCCGCAGTGATCAGCCACAGGTACTGCAACGCTTCACCTTATCGCCCACCCGTTACCATTATCAGCTGTCACTTATTGCGCAATATCCCAGATTGTAACTGGACACTTGACACGGGGATGTCAGCGGCACAAACGCGCGCGCGGCAGGTAGAAAAGTGCGTCGTCACCTTACCTCCTGACGACGAGAGGTACGAATCGCGCCAACATCCCTAATGTTGTCATGGGGCTCATACAGTTCTGTGTTACTTGTACTTATTATCAACGTTTCTGCGATGCTGTGACAACTTTCGGGGTTGCCTTAGTCCTATTTTTGTGGACTTTTTTTCGAACATTCTAGTGGGAGAGCCGTTTGTGCGGAGGGTGTCGTGGATGGATCGTCTCGCACTGTCTGGGCTTATCAGTAGCGCTTCGTACAAAGGGAGAACGTGAATACGTTTCGTTTGTTTGAATGTGTGACGCAGATTCGTATATTATCATGACAGCACCACATGTCGGGCGGGACACGCTGCTCTACTCCTTTCGCCCTGGGGCAATGTTTATGTGTCCTGTGTGTTGGTGGTTTAGAATTGCAGCACGCAACAAGGGCGCCACGATACGGGGGAAACGTGCGCCACGATACGGATGAAATTTTGAAACCATTCGAAAGATGAAGTAACCAAGCCCCTGCTTATCAGAGGCAACGTACGGCGCTCATGATTGTGACGTGACACAGTTCGCAGGAAATTTCGGTCACGGTCGCCCGAACGCACACCTTTACCTGGTCGCGCTGTAAATGAATGCCAGGGTGATTTATTGCTGTCAATCGATGTCTGTTTGGTGTTGATTTAAAGGTTTCTCGTTTATCCTGCGCTTCACGCGTTTTGAGCAGGGAATTGATTCTACTGCGTGTATTCAGTGTGCTTGATGTTTAACGTACATTACACAAAACTGTCTTTAGAATTATACTTTTCTTGGAGACACCGTCAATTTCTAAAGTTCTAAAGTGTTAGGTTCGCGTTAACATGCTAACCCAGCATGTGTGGCAAAAATAATATCCCACTTAATGGTTCCTAACCTAATTCTTTTGGTTTTGGCGTTTCACTTTCAAACTTGTACCGTCCATCGAGCTCCTGGTTCGTTAACTCTTCTGCCGGTTGCATCAGCCGTGTGTGTAGAATTTCGATCGAGATCCTATAATTAAATCGAGTAAAGGTTTTTCATTTGGGGTTCGGGTCTTTTCTTCCGTCTCACGGGGACGGAATGAATTAAAGTGCAAAAGGAGTGCGTCACTTATGCGGAATACTTTGTAGTAAGCTGCGGAAAGCAGTAGTAACTGGTAGTAATTAGAAGTATAGTGGATTGCTTAACCATACAGTGCGATTATGGCAATCAATATTTACGTACTATTTATATTATAGGAACAAATAATAAAAGACATACATGCATGTACTTATTTTCGAATATCTACGGTTGATGCATTGCACACCGGAAAAATAAACATTTTATTACGAAAGCCTGCGTTAAGCTGTGCTGTTTTTGCGTCATCAATACTAACAGCATACACACACAGTATTGGCCATTTTTATCTACAGCTCGGTGTTGCAAACGCACATTAGCGCAGCAAGATCAGCTGTGTGGTGTGTCACTCTACGTTCATTTACAGGGGATCTGTAAACGTTGCAGCTTGTCACATGCTTCACAGAATGACGCGCAACATGTATATTGCTCTTCCCATTATCTTCATGCCCCCGTTTAAAGCAAATCATACTCTACTCTGCAGTGCAGCTCCCCTGTATTTAGAAGAAGGATTCCGAAGATTCCAAAAATGTTTTATATTGTATTTCATGATTTGTGTTAGATGGTTCTTTCTCTCCTGTCTAATGGAGGGACTTGATTGCACCTGGTGGACGGAATGATGGCAATTACAACAAAAACCCAGCTACTGAAAAAATATGTATACCTTAGCTACACGTTACAGTTTTAACACACTAATGCCACTTGATACAATTTGTGATCGTTGGTGTGGTGTGTGTGTGATATGACATAGTAAGACCAAACACACGATATTTGTCGTGCATCACCGTTTTGCTGAGCGCTTTCTTTCTGCTGCGCAACTCTGTCAAGTCGGGCTGGCCGTGAACGATCATATTTGAATGTGTGTGTGTTTGTTTGCCTTCCGAACGTCTGCAACTCGGCCAGAGTTCGGGTTATTTGCTGTAAGATTGCGCGTGCACGTGAACGTACAGTGAAACGGGGCGCCGGGTGCGCTACATCCGCAAAGAAATGCAAATACACAATGCCGACAGCGGTGTGTGGAGCGAACCTGCTCGGTACCCTGCTGCTACCGACATAGAGAGGTGCTCACGATAAGGGAGCACCAGCAACAGCACATGCTTCGAAAGCTAGGTGTTATCGTGCGTAACAGACTCACAAACCGGAGACAAATGATTGCTGGCGAGAGTTGTGTCGTGTACCTGGAAACATAACGAACTTCAGCGTTACAGAAGCTAGAAGCGGGAAGGACAAGGCGTGGAAGAAGCGACAAGCATGCGAATTTTAGGATGGCTACGTGAACGTTGACGCGAACGATGACGAGCATTCATGACTGACGCTTTAGGTAGACGAAAGGGCAGACAAATAGAGCGATGGCACGATTGGGATGGTATTGAATGGGGTATGAACGCGAAGGGGGAAAGTGATCCATTTTTGTTCGACTGCTGCGTATCGGCGGCGGCTATTTTGGGTCGCATCATTTGGTAATGGTTTTGGGAATTTTAATCGACTGTTGCTAAGGGGGGGATATTGTCGATTAAATAATTAATTATGATTTAGTGCAACTTGTGTAATGTGTTGAATCAGTTTATTTTATTTAGAGTAAGCGAGTTTTTGGATTTTTTTTACAATCAAGTTCAGAATAGAGATGAGAATAACAACTCTTTTCAAAGAATTATTGCATCCTTACTTCTGCACCTTTGCGATTCGAATCGTTTAACAACTCTTTTGCGATATTCGTGAAGAGTTGATTCAACTCATTCTTTAGGAAGATTTAAATCAATCATTCATGCTTACTCAGTACGCATAACACTAGCCCACAATACTTTTTAGCGTGTATCTTTAAACGGCATAACTGTTCAGTGGTTTCAAGCACATCATCTCTACAGAACAACATGGATTTTTACCGAATCGCAGCATTGAAACCAACCTCCTATCACTGCTAAGCTCCTATTACCCGACGCTTGATAGAGGCAAACAAGTCGATTTTGTTTACATAGACTTTCATGCTGCCTTCAACTCTGTGGATCATTCATTAATGCTGGCTAAGCTCATTAAATACGAAGTACATGATGCTTTAGTCCAATGGATCTCTAGTTACTTAACCAATCGCACCATTTACCCACACTTCGGGAGTACCACAAGGCAGCATTCTCGGACCTCTGCTGTTTGTAATCTTTCTAACGACATAGTCAATGTGCTTCTCGATTGCTTCAAACTGTTTTATGCTGACGACTTGAAAATATTTAT
>KZ062808.1:78967-104892 GCA_002091835.1 Anopheles maculatus
TGTGTGTGTGTTTGTTTGCCTTCCGAACGTCTGCAACTCGGCCAGAGTTCGGGTTATTTGCTGTAAGATTGCGCGTGCACGTGAACGTACAGTGAAACGGGGCGCCGGGTGCGCTACATCCGCAAAGAAATGCAAATACACAATGCCGACAGCGGTGTGTGGAGCGAACCTGCTCGGTACCCTGCTGCTACCGACATAGAGAGGTGCTCACGATAAGGGAGCACCAGCAACAGCACATGCTTCGAAAGCTAGGTGTTATCGTGCGTAACAGACTCACAAACCGGAGACAAATGATTGCTGGCGAGAGTTGTGTCGTGTACCTGGAAACATAACGAACTTCAGCGTTACAGAAGCTAGAAGCGGGAAGGACAAGGCGTGGAAGAAGCGACAAGCATGCGAATTTTAGGATGGCTACGTGAACGTTGACGCGAACGATGACGAGCATTCATGACTGACGCTTTAGGTAGACGAAAGGGCAGACAAATAGAGCGATGGCACGATTGGGATGGTATTGAATGGGGTATGAACGCGAAGGGGGAAAGTGATCCATTTTTGTTCGACTGCTGCGTATCGGCGGCGGCTATTTTGGGTCGCATCATTTGGTAATGGTTTTGGGAATTTTAATCGACTGTTGCTAAGGGGGGGATATTGTCGATTAAATAATTAATTATGATTTAGTGCAACTTGTGTAATGTGTTGAATCAGTTTATTTTATTTAGAGTAAGCGAGTTTTTGGATTTTTTTTACAATCAAGTTCAGAATAGAGATGAGAATAACAACTCTTTTCAAAGAATTATTGCATCCTTACTTCTGCACCTTTGCGATTCGAATCGTTTAACAACTCTTTTGCGATATTCGTGAAGAGTTGATTCAACTCATTCTTTAGGAAGATTTAAATCAATCATTCATGCTTACTCAGTACGCATAACACTAGCCCACAATACTTTTTAGCGTGTATCTTTAAACGGCATAACTGTTCAGTGGTTTCAAGCACATCATCTCTACAGAACAACATGGATTTTTACCGAATCGCAGCATTGAAACCAACCTCCTATCACTGCTAAGCTCCTATTACCCGACGCTTGATAGAGGCAAACAAGTCGATTTTGTTTACATAGACTTTCATGCTGCCTTCAACTCTGTGGATCATTCATTAATGCTGGCTAAGCTCATTAAATACGAAGTACATGATGCTTTAGTCCAATGGATCTCTAGTTACTTAACCAATCGCACCATTTACCCACACTTCGGGAGTACCACAAGGCAGCATTCTCGGACCTCTGCTGTTTGTAATCTTTCTAACGACATAGTCAATGTGCTTCTCGATTGCTTCAAACTGTTTTATGCTGACGACTTGAAAATATTTATACCTGTTTCTGATCCTGACGACTGTGCTGTCCTTCCAAACTGTCTGTCTGTCTTTTTATCGTGATGTTCCTTGAACCTGATGAGTGTTAACGTCAAGAAATGTTCTCTAATATCGTTCTACAGAATTGCATCACCTACCTTATACGACTATAAACTAGACGGAATTTCAATTCCTCGAACAAACGTGGTTCGCGATTTAGGAGTTTTGCTAGATAGTAGGTTGACACTGCAAGATCACTACGAGTCAACTGTGTCGAAAGCGTTCCGATTAATAGGCTTTGTTTTACGCGTTGGCAATGATTTTAAGGACCCTTACAGCTTAAAATCTCTATTTTGTATAATAGTTAGACCGACATTAGAATATGCCAGTATTATTTGGACTACATCACAGTAATATCGTATCGACAGACTAGAATCTATACAGAACAAATTTACTCGTAGACTATGTAACCTTCTACCGTGGTCCCGTGAGGCATTGTACCCTTCCTATCGTGCTAGGTGCCTTCTATTCGGACTGGAATCTCTTCAACATAGACGAATGACGGTTCAACGTATTTTTTTTCATAAGCTGACCACCGGATTAATCGACGTCCCGTACATTCTTAGCAATTCTGCGAGGTAATCCTTAAAACAATTCTGCGAGGTAATTTTTAAAAGAAATCTTTTTTGTGAAAATGTTGGTTCATATTCTGGATGATATCTGTTTCTTGTTTATTGTGTTTTGTTATGTAGGCCGCATCAGGCCAGATAACTTTTCTGCAAATAAAATAAAATAAATCTTTTTCGTACCGATAATGACAAAAAATTGTATAATAAATGCAACCTTAATAACTTCACATATTCAATCGTTTTATTGCGTTTTTGTACCTGCAATAGTATTTTGTGAGATCATCGAAGGACGCACGAAAATATCACCGAAAGAGACTGATGCTGACGGATGAGTTTGCGTTCCTCTTGTCCATTGACACCTAAGCTATAAACGAGATCCTTTTACGAACGAACACTTCCTGTATGCATAATGATCAACTTGCAAAAAACAGCTTAGTCCCAGCGTTATGACTCAAACACATCATCCAGTGATGATGAAAACAAAAGTAGACAGTCGGTTCAAGAGCGGATGTTTCTACACCTTTTGTGGGAGGATGTTCGACCGCACCGTGTTGTAAATGACGATGCAAGTGGGAGGGGGGGTAGAAGTCAAGTGATCGCCACATTGATTGGTGGCGTTGGCGGCCCGCAAAAGAAAGCGCGTCAAGAATGTCGCGTTCGTCCTTCGATACTGCTTTGTGTGACAACTGGTCGGACAAGATCGCGTGTTACAAGCTCGATCCCCCGAACACCATCATAGCGGTACGCTTTCGTTGTTCTGGTTGCATAGCTGTAACGTCGGAGCGATACATTGGACGGCACAGGAATCGATTGGGGCCCCTAAGGGAGATGGAAAGAATCACGTCTCATGTGTGTTGAGATGCGTTTTGGTATTTTTGTTTCACTCCCTTATAGGACCGTACCACAACCCCGGGTTTGTCTGATTTTGTGTAAACCACTTCAGTGTCTGTTCGCGTCTTGGACGGAGCGGACAGGCTGCCAACAAAACGGTACGCTACTTACTGCCGAATTTACTTACACAGCACGGCGGCGGTTGTTTGTTGCCTGTTTGAGTGAAGCAAAAGTGACCGAGTTTCGTGAGGTGATCGATCGAACATGCTAAAGCTATAGAGAGATAATTTAATCTCGCAAAGCAAAAGTGCATGATCCGTAACATAATTTTTCTGGACTGTTTTTTTTGGTGTTTAAATGTGTAAGAAATAGTGTGTTTTCAGATTGAATATAGTGCCTTACTGTTGTGTTACTCAATCGCGCGCGTACTGACCCTGTTGCAGATTGCATAACTTTCCTTTTTGCTGTTTTTGGTGCGCGATCGATCGTTTTTGGCAGAGCATCGTAGTGTCGTGCAGCGCGTTGTTAATGTTTACACGTAGATTTATCATCGAGAATGAAACATTTTAAAAATAAACTTAAAACCTCACTTAGAATGCCTCCGTGAGAAGGCGATTTCTTTGTTGAAGTTGCGGAGTTGCGGATAGTGCAATTGGATTAATAAATTCCAAAGTTTACTTACAGTACGGTTGTGAAGTATTGTTTCTCTTTTCGTTAGAACGTTAGTACATATGTTCGTTTGCAGCCAGCTCGATTACCACATTGTGACCGCCCCCCTGGGTTGGTTAAGGTAGCAAGAACCAAACGATAGCGAAGGAAGTGCGTCACGGGCGCGCACTTAGCTTTTCGCATCGCTCTTACGTACGCGCCGTTGTCGCACGGGAATTGGTGATAATAATAGAAGCTCGGCGCGCCGAATATCGCGTGTGTATAGCGAGGAAGAAGAGGCGATGTAGGGAGGGCTGTCTAGTTGGACGGCGCGTTTCCCTCGGCAACAGTAAGATTTGGCATTCGTTTCCTTGCTCACACACACACACACGCGTGTCCTGCGGCTTTGCAAATTTGGCTTTGATCTAATCAAAGATACGCTGCCAGTTCGTGTGAAAGTCGTGTGGATATACGATGTGTGAAGATTTTGCTTTTATTTTCGTTTTCTAATTTACTTCATGTGCAAAATTAGGGAGCATTTGATCGAAAGATTTGGTTCTAAAGAGTGTAGTGTTGTACAGGGCTACCGACAAACCATACAAGAGACAATTAAGGTTCGCCGAAGGTGCCTGCTACACAATGACCACCGCCCTGTGCTACATTTCCTCCTCGACACTGACGCAGTCCTGGCCATCGAAGGATGACTACGGTGAGTATGGGTTGTGTTTATGTGTGTGTGCATCGGCCGGAGTGTACCGGGAGCAACAGGTTACGTTCCTAAGAGGGTACGAAACTAGCAACTAAATGGGAACAATGAACCAAAGGATCCCACCTTCTAGTGTACCACTTTTAATCGAACGATTTTCTCATTGTTTCGCAGAATCTGAGGCAGAGAAAGTGCGGCAGAAATCGAACCACATATCCGTCTGCCGGGTTGTTGTTTATTTTGGGGGAGGTTTTTTGTTTGTCGAGCCGTGCTTTCAGATCAATGAACGGTTTTAGAACGTGGGTGTTGTGCAGTTCGTTGACTTTTCCCCGTGGGAGATATTCCGCAAAACCCTCGTACTATCGTAGACAGTTTGGTCGGTGTCTGTCCCCGTGCCTTTGCCGTCTTTGTACAAAGTTGAGGAGAAGCATCCAAAAGATTCATAGCATTTGATTTAATGATAACCGTATATAAAACCGTTTCAAGAGATTGCTCTAGTCTTCAGTGTACTCCGTTAGTGTATATTTTTTTGCAATGTTTGGACAATTTTCTTCGTGTCCTGCGGCTTTGCAAATTTGGCTTTGATCTAATCAAAGATACGCTGCCAGTTCGTGTGAAAGTCGTGTGGATATACGATGTGTGAAGATTTTGCTTTTATTTTCGTTTTCTAATTTACTTCATGTGCAAAATTAGGGAGCATTTGATCGAAAGATTTGGTTCTAAAGAGTGTAGTGTTGTACAGGGCTACCGACAAACCATACAAGAGACAATTAAGGTTCGCCGAAGGTGCCTGCTACACAATGACCACCGCCCTGTGCTACATTTCCTCCTCGACACTGACGCAGTCCTGGCCATCGAAGGATGACTACGGTGAGTATGGGTTGTGTTTATGTGTGTGTGCATCGGCCGGAGTGTACCGGGAGCAACAGGTTACGTTCCTAAGAGGGTACGAAACTAGCAACTAAATGGGAACAATGAACCAAAGGATCCCACCTTCTAGTGTACCACTTTTAATCGAACGATTTTCTCATTGTTTCGCAGAATCTGAGGCAGAGAAAGTGCGGCAGAAATCGAACCACATATCCGTCTGCCGGGTTGTTGTTTATTTTGGGGGAGGTTTTTTGTTTGTCGAGCCGTGCTTTCAGATCAATGAACGGTTTTAGAACGTGGGTGTTGTGCAGTTCGTTGACTTTTCCCCGTGGGAGATATTCCGCAAAACCCTCGTACTATCGTAGACAGTTTGGTCGGTGTCTGTCCCCGTGCCTTTGCCGTCTTTGTACAAAGTTGAGGAGAAGCATCCAAAAGATTCATAGCATTTGATTTAATGATAACCGTATATAAAACCGTTTCAAGAGATTGCTCTAGTCTTCAGTGTACTCCGTTAGTGTATATTTTTTTGCAATGTTTGGACAATTTTCTTCTGTACGCACGTATAAGGATTATGGCAAGGAGACTCCCATAACCATCCAACACACTTCGCTAGCCATTATTTTATAGCTTTATTTTGAAGTAATTTAGAGTCCGGTGCACGCTTACCAAATAATCTATCCCTTCCCGCTATAGGACGGCAACGAACGGGGGAAAGAAAGTTCTGGCCGGAGGCCACTATTCGTAAAGCTCGTGAAGACGCTCGGAATCGTGCTTATTGTGACCCCGATTTCTGTTCATCCACACCTTATTAACAGTGCCCGTTGCAGCTATATTACGAAGCAGTTTTATGGGGTGAACGAGAGCACCATAATAAGGACCACTCCCGAGGTGTCCTCGGCCATTATTGTGTGTCTGGATCTTGGGGTCGTTTGATTTGATAGCGTAGAATTCTTATTTTTTACCACCGACAAGCATGTAGAATGGTAAAGCAATGGCAAGTCACATCAGCACAGGAGATTGAAGGCATTTTTTGTTGTTATAATTATTGCAACTTCATACGCATGCAAGTATTGATGTGGTTTGCGCTCTGTAGAACACACTTTTACAGAAAACGATATCGTTTTTCGGTCTTGTCTGCAATCAGCTTCAATTGCTTGACAGCAGAACAATACCGTTCGAAGGATTATGACCGTCATTATGTGCTGCATGATTACTATTATGACTGTATCACTATGACGAACTCCTCTCACCCATCGCAGCACCGCGCCGAGCGGACTAAACATCACATTTACGCTGATGCAGAGGTCTAATGGAGAATGATATCGTTGCAGTAAAGTAGAATATTTGCGACGTGATTATTTGCCAGCCAGCCAGTAGCAGTAAAGTCGACGGTGACGGCGCTGTCTTCGTGTTCGTCTACGGCTGATGCCGGTCGTCTGTGGGGGGAGGCTAAAGGTTAGAATTTTGGGATGTAAATTAGCTGCAAGTAAAAATGTGTGTTGGCCACCGTCGCGCGCCTGTGTTGGTGGGGTGCAAAAAAAAGAGCAAGTGCGAGTCGACCAAAGCCCTCGTTTGGGACCGTTCGATCGTCGCGTCACGATACCTCCGCCGTACCATGCCTGTGGAAACGCAACAACGGTTTTGTGGTTGAGATGTTCTTCTTCTTGTGTTGCCTGTTTTTTTTTTGTCGGACTTTTGGGTCAGGATCTTCTATCCGATTGCGATAGAAAGTTCCCTCCCAGTATAAACGCTGCGCTCTGGGGCGGTTGGTTGTTTTGTGGCAGTGAGTTGGGGGGTAAAATTGGGAGGAAACGTGTACAACATTAACTTTATCTTCGACGACGACGTCTCTCGGGTTGTGATTGTATTGTTTTTCCGTCTGGTCCGAGCCAAGACAGAAGGGATGGCAGCGTTGGGGGTTAGTCTGGAAAACTCGAGAGGGAGGTGAGCAAAACCAAAAAAAATGTAACTGTCTTACTGAAAGGTCATTGGATTTTCGTGTTGGATGATAAAGAGGACTGACCCGTTTGGGGTAGAATTCGCTTCTCCTAACGCCAGATGGAAAATCTGGCTTGATGGAAGCAAGCAAGTTGAATGTTTCGTTTTGTGTGAAATGATGAAAAAGGATTGCCCGAAGTTGTGAAGTCGTTTTCTTCCCTCGTCCCATCGCTACCTTCGCCTTGGTGTGTATGAGCAGAGCTTCACTTCTTTTGGTTAACCTCGTCTTGCTCTACTGTCTGGGTCGGATTCGATTTAATGTTCATTTTTAGATTTCTCGCCTGATTTCGAGACTTCGAGATTGAAAAAGGTAGAAGAGGTGAGCTGTAATATACGGATGGTGATTTGATCCGTCTGCCGCTTAGCGAGACGCTGGATTGTCGTCATCATCGCCGAAGGGTTCACGTAGGCAAGATCTTTATTTTGGGCGGTGTAAAATTGGTTTTTTAGGTGACAGTAACGCAAGTGTTGTATGAAAATTGCTTCTTCATTAAAACTATCCGAATAATCAACTCCTCCAGATGTCATACACGCAACATCTAGGCAATTTAATTAATTGATCGGGAAACTGTGAAGAAATATTAAACGTGTAAAAAGATAGAAAACTCAGAACATATACTGCATCCAGCACAGAAAGCAATACTCCCTTGCGTGACAAAGGCAGCGAGGGAAAGCGCAAACACCAGACATTGAGTGAAATTATTTCTGGATGATTGTCCTTGGTTTTTGCGTTTTGCTCAATGATGCATGGTGTGGTTGGGTACTGGCAAGCGCTGGGATTCACCTTTTTGTGCGCGCTTGTCTAGACGGATAAAGAAATCGGAGAACCGGAAATACTTGATTGAATTACATTCGGTTCTTGGAGATCCGTGTATGGTGCGTCTTGCCTGTTGTGGAGAGTTTATTTGGTTCGCCGTGTCTTCGGCGGAAGTTCAAGTCTGTCATGTCAATTCGTCTTTCTCTGCGCGATTTTGCTGTCCTGCTTTGTGCACTCTATTTTCCTTCTCCCATTTCTTCAGATCAATGTCTGCTGTCCTGAGCAGTTGCGTCGTGAGAAGATCAGTTTTGGCAAATATTTAGCGATCGTGCTTACTCGCACATTTTTGTAACCAGTAGCTAATGGATTTGGATAAACCACCATACGACACTTTATCTCGCTAACTTTAAGAAATGGAATCCATCTTCTCCTACCGGAAACTTCCAACCAAAGTGGTGCTAAATTGATTAGCTACGCCGCGGCATCAAGTAGCGGTGGTTGCGGTTATTTGTAGCCTCATTTTCCAGCTTACCAATAATCCATCGTGTTCGAATGTCAAGTGAGCGAAAATGAGCAGCGCACCCAAAAGCATTTTTCTCTTCCCAAAACACTCGGGCGGACTAGCGGGGGTCTCACCTACACGCGCGCGCCCACTAACAACGGAAAAGCTTACGGAAATCCCACGGATTTTCTTTTGGTGCTGATTTCATCTTAGCTTTTGCACCTTTAAATACCGGCCAGTATGTTTGCTACCTTTATCCCTAATTGAGAATGCAAAAGCTGACATTGGCCTCATTGGCCTGGTGGTAGCGTGGGAGACGCCCCGGTCGTAGTTAATGCAGCCGGAAAGACGTGGGACTCGTGGGTTTGGTCGGTGCGATAAGCGTGGGAGAACATGAAATCTTAGGCTTCGCGTAAGTAGTGCAAACGCTTGCGACGCACGTTTTTCTCTCTGTCCCGGGACAGTTCCGATCAGGTTTTATCGATCTTATTAGGCTTAATGCAATTTCGTTTATTTACCAGAACCAGAAGAATGTACCTGTAAGCTTAAAGCATACTGTATCATACTGTTTGGTGAAAGTTGGCGTGAGGTATTGTAGATCCAATATGGTTTTAGTGAACTTAGTAAAATAAGTAAGCTGTATAAATAAGTAATCACTGCATCTAGGCTAGATGGAACCAACGCTGAGTGCAGTCGATACAATTTGTGCACGAGTCAATAAATAATTTCTACCGACAAACAACCCTGACTACCGAAACAAGTGAGATCAAAGTTGCATACCGATAATCGCCAGAAACGTCACCATTTTTACGACGAAAAACACCAATAAAAAAGGTTTCTTTTTCTGCCCACGCGTCTCTGTGACTAACACCTCTACAGTGCTTTGTGGGCAGATTGATTTTTGGTGATCACGTGGAAACACCGACGCAAGGGAGGAGAACGGGTTTTATTGTGGAAAAGAAGAAAACATGGCAAATACTATTAGCATGAAAGTGATCAAAGTGACGATGCATTAGGATGACTTTTAAGACATCGCGCGTTCCAGCTCATAGCAGGGATGGTGATTCATTTCTTGGCAAAAGCATCAAATAAATTTTGTTTTCTTATTCGCCCCACGCTTGGGAAGGAAATCGACATTACTGATTCATCAGAAATTTAGCTTTGTGCTTGAAGAGGCACGTGCATACTCTCGTTTCATTATACCTTTGATTGGTTTAAACTAACTCGTTAGCAATTTGAGAATAAAGAGTTTCGAACGATAGATAAATTTCTTATACATTTTTTTTAAATTAAGCAAATTATTTTTCTTTCCAATAATTGATTGTATGTGGTTCCGCATGTTGTTTGTGTTGCGGAAATGGAAAATATCTGTTTTCATTTTTCTCAAACTCTTTCTCCTGTAAGTTTCTTCGTCTGGAGGTCATCCGGCAGTGGCTGCTGGTTTCGACATTGGTTGCGTTCGTTCGTTCGCACGGCACCGCAAATGAAAAATGAGAATGAATTATGGGTCTATTTTTGAACCTGTGACTTCATATGCAACCATCGGACAGTGCTTCCCCCGTGCAAAGAGGTGGTTTTCGGGGGCGTGTTAACTGGTGAGCGAAAGGGACTGCCGCCGGTCTAAGGTATGAAAGAAAAAAATATGCTAAAAAACACAATTGGGACAGTTCTGTCGGGAATGACAGGGAACGCCGTACATTTACATAGGTGTATATGCTTTGCTCTATTTTGTCGAGCTTGATCATTTGTGTGTGGAGGGAGACACACACAGACACACAGCGCAGAACACAGCGAGGTAATTTTTTTTTCGGTTTGTGGGTTGTTTGTTTTATGTGAAACATGATCTTTTGCTGAAAAGAAAATTCATTGCACATGTTTTCCTATCGTTAGTTTATACGAACGAATATAGCACAAGGGTGGAAAGAAACGAAATGATTTCTTGAAGCCGTTTGGTGTTGTACAGGGTGTTCAATAAGTTTGAGTACAACTTTTTAATGTTGTGAAGGAGCGCACCAAAATGCATTCTGTGAATTGGTATTGGTGTCTTCTTTTACTCTATATACGCTTGATAACGCAAGAATTTTCAAGTAACTGTCATATGAAGAAGCAGTTCCGCGATATCGTTATAAAGTTATTCACGAAAAGTGAGCCACTTGGTGACATATTCAGGTGGTTTTAATCACTCTTGGTGAAGCCGAATTGCAATTATACCATCATCTGTCAGTACCGGGAGAAGGGCTCGACCAACGACCGTACAAGATCCGGACTATCGCGTTTGGCGAGGACGCCAGCAATCATAAAGATGGCGAGGGAGTGGGTTCGTCGAAAAGTCGTGATCTGACTTTATCGATTGGGACTGTCCACTTCATTAAGAACAAGGACCTGGGACACAAGCCATATAAGAAACACAAGGTTCACAACGGCAACGAAGGATACGACTAAGAACAGGCTGGACAGCGCTACAGTGCTGTCACGGCACGCAGGTCAGGAGTTTGTGTTTTCGGGTGAGAAATTCTTGGGCACCGTACATGGCCAGAATCTTCCCGACCCAGATAACATCCTGAGGGGGCCATATCCCGGCGTGGAAAGCTCCCTCTGGTGTTTATCGATAATAACGTCAAAATGAGCGCCACGCAGGACTGACTATCCAGCTACGGGTAATACTAAGTCACAGAAAGCTAGCAATAACAGGCCAAGACCTCACGAGGTTGTAGTGCCTATGAAGAAGAAGCAGAAGATAGCCATGAACTGCAAGAACAAAGTTGTGGAGGAGAAGCTTTTTGCCCCAGAACTTCAGAAACTCTAAGGAAACAATCATTACGTATTTCAACAAGACGGTGTACATCTTCCAAGCGAGGTGTCGGAAGAATTTGGCCGATTTTCTCGAGAATAATTTCTGGTCTTCCAGCTGCCCGCACCTTTCTCTTCTGGACTTCTTATATGGTCGTACATGTTGTTTTGAGTAGCGTTTTAAGCTCGCCACAAAGGAGGGGTCCACTCCCAAGAAATGTCCCAAGAAACGTACCCAACAAAGCCTGCTTTAAGCAACAAAAAATTGAAAAAAGGATAACTTGAACTTTAAATTTTTAAATTCACATTTTTCAGTGTATTCGAACTTATTGAACACCCTGCACAGTCAACCGTTACACCCATAGTGAGATGTTACTGTTTTGTCTATCGTGCAATGTTTCTAGTTCGTTGTTTAAAAATTCAATGTTTTTATAAAAATCAGACACAACGCACAGGTAAATCATGCTTACTGTGTACGTCTATTTTCATCAGTTTTGTATTGGACACTACTGCACAATGCTTTAGCTACAGCGGTACACTCTTCCCTGATAAGGGGGTCGCCAGTCAATTATGATGGGGGATGTCTGTCACACCGTTTTGTTGCGCCAAGAATGAAATCGGAATAACAGAGCGCACAGTACAGTAACAACATTCCGCTGATTGGTGCCGCGGCCGATGGCACCCGTTTCGTAGGTCAGTTTTGTTGATGTAAGGGAAAAATGTGTTTCCGTTCCGTATTTATTATGTGTTTGTGTACGCCGGTACTTGGTTATAGCGCGCCCTAGCGTAGTTGATTCCTCCGTTACATTTACACCTGTGCGCTTATAATATAACAGATAAGTCAGAGTTATACATTTTTGGCATTTCTTGTGTCCATTTTCCAGGTATGATTTTTTAGAGAACGAGCGAAACATAGGGTCCATATTGGACAGCAAAACTGTGTTCTTCCGATATGTTCGATACTGGTATTGGAGATATTTTAAATTCACTTGTAGTTATGTATTAGATTAAACGATAACTACAGATAACTGCACACAGCTCGGTCGTATTTTGCAAAAATTACTAATGTGCAGAGACAGTAGCATCGTGGGAAGCATCTGAACTGCTTCTAAATCGTCGTGTACTTTGCTCTCTTGGCCACATGTTTTATTTATAGCTTTGCAAATCCACCTACACGCACCTTTGTGTCTGCCGACAGTTTATTTGCGTTTACGACTCTGTGGTAGTCGATTTTATGTTTTATTGTAAGCTAACTTCGAACCTCAAGTCATCTGTTTAATGCAATTCAGTTTTTTGTCCTGTCAGACGAACTAATTGTTGTGCAACAGTAGCTTAGTAAAGAACAGCTGTTAACGATCGATCCGTCAATTACATGTTTGTCGTCTGATTAGGATAAACTTAATACGCTTTAACAGACTTTGTATTATAGATAAATTTAAGATCTTTTTTTTTTGTTTCTTTTTTCCTTCGTGGGTGTGTATGACGAAACAAGAGTGTAAGAGCAATTCGAAACCGGCGGTAAAAAAGTGTGGGGTGGTGCTGTTGTAATACGCTAAAAATAGAGCAGCACACACCACAAATTGCGTTGGTGGGCGGTCGCGTTTTACTTGCCTGCCGAGAGCGAGAGACCGTAAAGCATGCAAAAGCCAACGGAGACGTCCGGTTTGTGCAGAGGCTACTTCTAAACTTGTACAAATGTCCCGGCTGCAAAATTGTGCTCGTGCTGTGTTGCATTTCAGTGTTGGCGCGGTTGCTTCTCATTCTCTCTCTCTCTCCGTACATTGGCTGGCAGTAGGGAATCGTAAGCCTTCTGTCATTTTACCTTTACCGGCGCAAGAAACCGTTCAGTAGTAAATGGTCGAAGGCCAATCGGTGTCATTGGGGTCGATTTTTCGGCATAGAGCCCTCGCAAATTCACAAGATTCAAACATTCAACATAGTCAATCAAGCATGTTTGCGCCAAGCTAGGTAGGAAAAAAATGCAGAAGATGAAACAGTAAGCAAAAGAAGCGAGTTCTCAGGTGTAGAAAGCGATGACCGTCCGGAACCCAAACCCCACATCTTGTGGGAACTAGCTGGGCGGCGTCGGTAAGGCTTCCAATCCCTAGCATCTACCCTTCGCGGGGGGTTTTTTTTTGCTGTTGCTTACAAGAGTTACTGTTTGTTGAGCGCTCTTGTTACTCTTCCGGAATTTCTATTCCTTTGCATTCCAATTTGGGTGATCGTGATGCATAAGATGGCATTTGAACCGCACGCTGTGGCTGCTGAAGCCCTCACACTCATGCAAGCGGGGCGAGCGTTTGTGTGCGTGTGTGTGTGTTGGTATGCACGGGCAGGAAATTCCCCGGAACCGGTTTGCCTTGGAGCCCGGTTTCAACGGCCGACGCGAAATGACGCGGGTAAACCATGGGTTGCAGAAACACCTCGGGAGAGATGACAGATGAATAATGATGCAGCGCGCGGTGTCGTCTGGTGACTCGCTCGCGAGATGAAATGCAACTGCACAGACATAGCGCACATAATGGGGCGGGAGGGTGTTAGCAAGGCATCGCAACTGATGATACGTTTACGGCTACCCTCAACACGCTCATGGTCACCTCACACTAACTTTGCCGCACTTTGTCATTGCGGCGGTGATGCGAACAGCTAAGCGATACTTGCTTAATTTCGGCCATTTTTAACTGATTCACCTTTTTCTATAGAACTTGGAGCTATGGAGAAGAATGCAATTGTCTGAAAGTACAAGCTTCTGAAAAAATTAGATGCGTAACTCGTTGAATATTATAGAAGCGACTGTAAAATAAGCTACAAAACAGCTGAAGTTTATATTGAAGAGTTTTGTTAAAGAGACGATGTTCCTTTTTTACATGTCATGGTCGTTCTATTAAATACTGTTCGATCGAATCTGTAATGCGATACACTCGTTCCATGTGTGTACGCTTCGCGTGTGTAATACTGTCGATGAAATCTTAAGCAAGCGTTTCCCAAGCATGTTCACGGACATCTGGTGCGCTCCGTTTGTGAAGTTGCTAACCTCCTTTTCTTCTTGGTACCACCACCAACGGCTGCTAAGGGATGTTTTGTCCGTGTGTTTGTAACTTTATCGAAAAGTTTACAAACGGCTAAAACACATTGCCCGATGTGGACGATGGAAGTTGGGTAAAAGTTGTTGGTCGGTTGGAAAGTCGCCTCCATCGCGCCATAGCTCGGACCTTATATGATTAGCAAAATTGGCCACAACAGCTGCTCCATTTCCGGGCCCAAATCAAGCCTACGAAATTATCGGACATCCCTGACGAATGACTAGCGTGATCTCAACATCAATCTAAAGCTACATCTGCGTCAGCCAAAATGATGACTTAGTATGAGTGTGTGTAGCCGCCGTGTGGGTAGTTGCATCGATGACCCACCAATATCTGTTTCTTTGGTCTTGCAGTTAACGCTCGTTGTGTTTCCATTCTCTTAACGACGAATGTTGTAGTCGATTCAGAGATCATCCGCTACTAGCAAACGTAGAGTTGATGGTTTGTTTTTAACGCATCAGAAACTGTAATCAACTAATAAGTCAATCCAACAAATTAAATACATTTAGTTGTTGCAGTTAAGACGTACCGGTGACTCGTTAGCAACAGTATATCGTTTGAAGTTGCTGCACCCGACCGATCGTGAGTGAACGTTGCGTACAGTACATTAATGAGTAAATCTCTCGCAAAAGTAAAGACAGTGTGAGAGAAGAGCGAGCATTAGATAAGAGAATATCACGGTACGCCAACCCCGATGATCAGTCGCTAAAAGACAGTTGATCGTAACCATATCCGGAACATTCCTAGGGAATCCTAGGGGGAGAAGCTATTAAGAATGAAAATAACGATCTCAATCAACAATATCGAGAGCGTGAGAGACTCATGCGAGAGACCATCAGAGAGAGGATCGTTATGATAGGGTGAGATTTTGATTTAATTTTACTTCCGGTCGTTCGGAACGTTGACGATGTTGTATGGGTGATGATTTACACTGTTAGCAACTCATACCGATCCTTCGTCACACTCAGTTTTGATCGAAGAGAAAACACATATCTTAAAATGTAATATGATGATTTAGAATACATTTCGAGGTTACAGAGTAACTTGCAGTGGCATTCAGTAGTGAGATATACAGAGAGCGAAAAACGAAAACGAGAGAGACCAGAAGAAGCATAAAGGAAACAACGATAGAAGTAACAAAAACAGCGAGTTATCTTCTCTCCCAATATCATCAGAGCTCTACACTCTCACACATGTGATGTTTTCTGTAGCGCGCACTACTGTACGTACCGATCGACCGGGAGCTTTTTCGATGCTGACGCACCTGTACGCCGCAAAACGAAAGAACGAAGGCATAGCGAAGAAGTTCGTTAACCTTATTTCCGGCTCAATTATTCGGCTGTTCTGTCGTCGTGTGCTGTGTGTTCGCCTGTTCTTTAGCCGGGGCCGCACTTTTTGGAGGGAAAAAAGTGATAGCCATTCGAACGTTGGGATTTGCGATGCGGTTGGCAGCTTGAGCTTGTTTTTGTAATTTTCGCTTTCTTATGTCCCCATTCGACACCTTTCATGTGACTTTTATCTGTATTTCGTATTTTGAACTCTTTTTTTTCTCAATGTTTCGGAGCGGTTGAGAAAGGTATTCTTCCGTGTTAATGAAGATGTATCGAATATACACACAAATATTGAGATAGGTAACACATTTGATTGATTGTAAATGTTGGTAAAGCTTCGCGTGACATATCAGAAAAGGAATTGATTAAAAAAAATTCAACTCTACATATGTGGAATGCAATATATTAATGGGTACCGTTTTGTGATCTTCTCTCACTTCAGTGGCAGCACAGTTTGCATCCGGCAATGTTCCTGACTCAACGCGGCAAAGGCATCATGCGCCGCTCTACGGAAGACTGGTTACAGAAGAACATTTACCTGCCGTACATCGTGATATACATCAGGTGAGAGCGCAATCATAATAATCGCATACAGAACCTGCCTCGTTACAATCTAATTAACCGATTGCTTTCATTTCTTTTCGCAGCGTTCGATAAGCCCTACATCATCGACCGATATCCGGGCGATGGAAGCACGGATACCGGTCCTTTTTCGAGATCCAGCTACAGCACCCCTGCGAAAGTTGAGCGTCGACCTGATCAAAACCTACAAACATATAAACGAGGTAGGTGATGCCGCCCCCAACATTTACGCGGCATTGCGTGGAATACACAGTACTCGATTTTCGCACAAATGTTCGGATCCGATTCCGAATAGCCGACAGATTAGCAGTTTGTTTGAGCTCCTTCTCGTTCAGTGTTACTATTTATTGGCACAACATTCGGCGAGTGAAGAACGCAAATCCTACACCAAATTTTAATATTCTTGACTATGATACGTGCCTTATCAAGGCCGTGCGAAGAGTGTGAAGTTGATGGCGGCGGTCATTGTTAATTGAATTATAATAATGTCCTGCCATATATCCATTCAAATGCTCTCCTCGCCCTGTATATAGTTCACCCCTCTGCGTGTTTGGAGCCAGCATTCTGGCACGTACCACATTTAAATATATATGAGTGTGGGTATGTGCGTGTGTCAGTTTGGCAAGAAAATGCTTTGCTCCGTTGGACGACCAAACCATTTGGGTCCCAATTGGGTGACGCAGGATGCCGATGAGTAAGAGAAAACTCCACTTGACGATGCCGGAAAACACTCACCGCAGCTTTGGTGGGAAGTTTGTTGGCGCCAGCAACACTGGCTGGAGGACCAGTTTCTGCTAAATCTCCTCCTCCCTTGTAGAATAATTCCGCCGTGCTCCTCGGTGAAAGGTGAAAAAGCAACAAGGCAGAGCGGGCTGTCGAGAGAGGCGCAAGTAGGGAGTTGGTCATCTGTTTGAATTCCTTCAAGTTCACTTCAGGCCGACTGGAGCCCCTGATAAACTGATGCCCACACTTCCTTTCGACCTGTCCGAAGTGTGAACAAAATGTCATCATAAAAGCATAAGACGAAACGAATCCGAAGCGAACACAATCGATCAAATTTTAACGATTATTTTGTCTTATCTGAAACATTGTTTCTCATGGTGCGACACTGAAAAAGGACGGTTTGTTTTTCTATTTTATTTACAAAGTTGTATTTTTAAAGTATATTTTGCAGTGAGCCATCTGCTTCCGATTGGTATGAATTATTTTTTTAATCAAAAGAAAAGAAGTGTGAATGGGGAGACTGTAGCAATGAATGAGAAGAGACAAATCAAAAAGCGATATATCATTAGTTGCCTTTATACGCTCTTCTGGCTTGTGCACTTGGAAGAGCGCTATAGGCACAAAAATAATCACCAATTACTAGACCCTCAGTCACTGTAGATGACCATCAGTAAATCGTTCGATGCAGATGAACGTATCTAATATTTTAAAAATGTTTCCTTAAAGTTTACCCCCAAATTAGAAAATAGAACAATCCGAATGGTTGTGTGACAACTGGTGGGATTTCGAAATATTCTGTGCGATGCAATTATTTTGAAGAATTCGTTTTGTTTCAAGATGGGGAACAATCATTAAAATGGTAAAATCACTAATTGTTTTGAACTGATGGCAAACATGTGATGGTTGTTGCACTCTCACGTTGACTCTTCGTGGTGATTTTCGTACAATTGTTTCTTGAACACGTTCCAATGCAATGTTTGGCGTATGGGCAAGCATTTGTATCAATAGACTCCTACGTTTCGTCTTCAACGTCCAGAGGAAAGTGGTAGTAAGAAGTGTTTGTTTAAAATATATTTACAGACAAGCCTGTGTCTATTGTCCACATGGCAGTATAGATTGGCAAACTAACGTTAAAAAATGTACGCTTTATTACATCTTCTTAATGTATGTAAATGTAACAGTCACAGCGAATGGTTAAGTAAGCCAGAACGGGTGGATATTGCTTTTGTTTTTCTCTCCCATTTGTCCGTTTGGATATTATCACTAGTGAGCGTCCTTGCTGTAGCACACGCGTCCTATCCGCTGGCCCGTATCTTTGCGGGGACTGTCCAATAGCAGCACAGCAACAGAAGTTAACCCAATCCGGACATTCTTCGCGTGCGATTTATTACCACAAAGTGACGGCGAAAGAAATTGAAATTCGAACGGCGTGCGAGCTCTCGCGTTTTGTACTACTCGAGCATCTGCTTCGGTACCACTGCCATCCCACTCGTCTTTTCGCGTGTCCCTACCGGCACGATAGATGCGCGAACCTTTCATTATTGGAATTTTAATGTAAATTCTTTCACATTTCGTCATGACATTTGGCAAAGCGGCGAACGATGCGTGTGAAGCTGGTGCAGCAGTAGCAGTGGTGTGTCGGAAGAGATAGGGTATTGGCGTCGTGTTTTTTCCAATTTCATCTTCGTCGTCGTACGCTTGACACTTATCCGTTAGCAATTGGGAATTGTTGTAGTAAATTACGTGAAGCGGGTAGTATTTCATTTTTCATGCTGATTGTCCCATCAGACGTTAAGCGTAAATATGTACTGAAGAATCCTTCCGAATGCAACAAATGCACGGCAAACGTTGTACTCTACGCGTCAGTACGCGAGATTGCATCTGGTCAATGAACCGACCCATGTCACGAGTTCGAAAATCAATCAACTTGATCCTGGTTGAGAGGATGCAAAACTAAAATGAAGGGAAAAATCACAATAACACAGAACAGAAATACGAGAATGAAACCGAAACCAGTTTAGAAGCACTTGTTCCTGGCCATTGGCCAGCAGTTGACGCTGACGAAGAGTAAAAATAGGGTATGGAAAGCAATTGAACCGAATCTATAATACAGAGAGACGTAGTAATATTAACTGCCACCGCTGCTGATACTTCACCCAACACCACCAATCCGGTACATAGTTAGAGCAGTGCTGCTCCAGTAGTAGTAGTATTGCGCTCCAATCGACCGTCTCGTCTCATTACAGCATACTTCATCAAACAATGGTAAATGAGCGGGTGGGAAAGATTGAAGAGGTGGAAGAGGAAAATGCTGCGAGATACTGTGAGTTAATGAGAAGCTCAAGGATGCTTTATAATAGGCCAAATATCATCTCTGCCGGGTACTACTACTTCCAGCTTCCTATCAGTCGTTCAAACTCCATGCTTCATGTGGATGGATTTGTTAGCAAGCTGCTGCTGCTGCTCTCATTCCAGTCGGACGTTACTGCCACTGTACACTTCTCCTACCATTTTGCTGGTTGCCAAGTTGCTCTCCATTCCATTCCATTTGATTCATGGGTTACTTCCACTCCGGGCCCCAAATTGACCACTTGTGGTCCAGCTAGTCGTTATCATTCGCAAAAAAAATAACCCGGTAGAATATGGTAAAAAGCGTTTGTTGTGTTTGTCGGGGGTTTTTTTTTTGTGTGGACCATGTAACGAATCATAGGAAAAGAAAGTTACTGGATATTACGTTATTGTGTCTGCACCAGGCGCCTCCATTCTCGAAATTGTTGGCACATTTTTTTTTTTTAATTGTTTAGTTATGATATGGTGTTACAACATCAGTTTTTAATTTGTCCTTATAAAATGCAATCTAAGGGCGTAAAACAATGCTGGAGCGATTTTCGAATTTCAAATCGCACAACGGTACTTTACCAATTGGAAATGCGCGTTTGCTTTGCGACGCTGGCTAGTGGAGTGGCCGCTCGAAAGCAAACGTTTGCACACGATATCGATTTTCTTCCGACCCGACAGCAACAGCAGCAGCAGCAGCAGTAGCAGCATCATCCCAACAGGCATCAGCGCAGCGCACACATAAGGGTGGACGCGTCTGTCGTTGTGTCGCTGTTTGGCCCCGCGTTCGTGTACCTCGTGTGTCGTTACCAGGCGCTCTGGGAAAGTCCGCGTGTGGTGTAAGTGCCATCGTCGGAGTTGTTCCTTCTTTTTCGGTTTCTGCTTTTCACTCGCGCGCGTTCCGCTTTCCATATCTCTCGCTCTATCTATCTATCCTTCTGCTTCACTCTTTTTATCTCTCTCTCTCTCTTTCGTTCGTTCGCTCTCGCTCACACGTATTGTGCTGCTATGGCTAAGTCTGTCTTCTTTTGCATTTTTTTCTACTACCATTTCCAAACTCCCCACCCCCCGCCCGGTTCGTAGTACGCGGGATTGTCCGACGCTTCGGAGCCGCATCATCGCATTGCCCCCCTCAATATGGGGTGTGTGTGTGTGTTGGTAGTGGTGATGTGACTCAATAGAATGAATCTCCCATTTCGAGGGGGCTCCATTTTCCTGTCGATGGCTCGTGGTCGTATCTGTGTGTCGGCAGACGGCACGAACCGTGTCTGCTTCTGGTGGTCCGTCGACGCTTTTTCAGTCGGGCGGCGGTATGTTTGATGAATTTTCTCCTGTGGTGGTACCATTTTGCATGCTCATATGCATTTGACGCAACAAAATACAACCAGAAAAGGTGGTGTTTATCCCCGTTAACGTTGCTAGGAGCTAGAGGCAATGACAAAATACTATATGGAGATGTGCGTTGTATGCACTAAGATACTGAGCTGAACAACCAGGCGTCTCCATCAAGTCTGCTCATATGGGTGTGCAGCTAGCAAATATTCAATTTATGGTGTCAAGTAATGCTATGGTTCGTCTGGTTATTTCATCTTAAAGTCAATGAAGTTGCAGCATCAAATTTCAGCATAAGCATATTGTCATATTGCAAAATAAAAGTTGAGAAAGAATTTCAAATCTAACACATCGCAAGCATAGCGAACACCTTCATGCTCCTCGGGAAAGCGAACTCGCTAGCCGAGTGCTCCGCGGTGCACTAACATGTCTATGTGCCCGTAAAATGCACCACCACAACGGAACTAGGCAGGCTATATGCTGTATGCAATCGTGTCTCAGTGGTAGTAGTGAGTGCTAAAACATCCTAGATTCATCTCCATCGTTATGGATAGTTTTTTTTGCTGAAGTGGAAGAAGAAGAATGGAGAGTCACTGAAGCGTAAAGGGGGGAGCAGGCGACAGCTCGCAGCTGACACGATGCAGCAGATCTCACAAATGAGACGCTGCTGCAGTCGACGATCGATGATTTATGACAGTTTGCTTCAGCTGCGTCGCGTTTAAGATGAACGCTTAAAGGTATGCATTGCATATGCATTTCCGTTTTTGTATAAAACAATCCCATCCTCAATGTAACGAGCTTTTCACACCTACCAAACCTTCTTCAATAGGGCGATGTTTGTGCGTTTGTTTTATGCGTGTCAAGAAATTTCGAAATTCCAAACTTCCATCCATAATACTGCATTTCGTCGAAACGAGGATCAAAGATTTTGCTGCGTTGATGCTGCCTCTTCTACAGGCGACCAAGCTGACGTTCATTTGCACTCATCGTGGCAGACGCCAGCTTACGTCCGTTGCTTCCGTTTCCCTGCAAATAGCTGTCGCAGACAATTTCCATCCATCCATCCCAACCGTCGTCGTCGTCGTCTGTTGGGTTGATTTTTCCCAGGTTATATGGGGTGGCGCTGTCTAGCCTTCCCATACCAGCCGAGACCCCTCCCGCTACATCTGTCGTTGTGTGTGAGAGCGCCGCACTTGCCTTTATCAGGTGGCGGTTTATACAGTGTAGACGGGCACGCACACTATGCCACGCGCACGCATCATCGTACTGTTGGTGTGTGTGTCGCCATTCCAGGCACACGGATGATGGGTGGAGGAACGACGAAGGGCGATTGTCGCGACGGAGGCCGCAGTGTGTTCGGCCCCAAACCTCGAGACCGAGCCCGCGAGAGAAATAGGTTAGGGAAGGTCAGAAAGGCGCCCGGCAAGCAGCTAGTCCTTGCCCGCTCTCTCCGCTTATCATGGTGAAAAATCCTACGGGGGAGACATACGTATGTGTATGTGTGATGGTGCAAAGAAATGTGTAGATATAGGGCTTGGTTAGTTTCATCCGTATGGTTTGAGAGTGCCAGTGTCTCTCTTCACGATTGGCGAGAGTCGATCGACGGGAGCGATGGACCCGCGCGAGTACACAGTGCCAAGCACGGAGGAGACAAGTTTCGGGATATGATGGTGTCGGTGAAGGGTGCCGGGATTGGTGATTAATCGTCTCCCGGTTGAGTACCGTACCGACCATTCTTCAGGAAGGATAATAATCTAGCCAGACGATGGCAAAAGACAGGGATCGAGAGAGAGCGCGAGAACGAGATTCTCTCGAAAAAAGGGAGTGCGAGTACATACATTCACAGACAGTTTGTCGTTGATTGGAGAGATTTTGATCCTGTCTTGTTTCGCATCCCAATACCCCTTTTAGAGCTGCGTTTCCTACGACGGCCGCTTCCGGTGTGTATGCGTGTATGCATTTAGCGCCAGTGAATATCATTTGAATCCAAAAGAGATTTTGCTTTTCGGCTGCAGTCATATTTATAACATTCGATTTGTTTAAGCATTACTGCGTTGGGTCAGCTTTCCAGCGTGATGATAACATAGGAGTGGCAGATGTTGTTCTAAGAAAATAGAACCTTCTTAACCTACCTTAATGTTAGTATCGCATCGGCTATTGCACCAAAATGTACTGAAACTGTTAGTATGATAACGATTCTATACAATTGTTTCAATGGCAACACGGCTGGATACTTTCTTGTTTCCCCTTTAGTGGTGAATGTCACCATTAATGTGTAATTGATAGTTTTAATCTGTTTTATTATTTTGCTATTGCTTGGAGGTCTATCTAATCCAACATAAATAAGGTTTTCTTTCTGTGTTCATTCAGCCTATTTACTGCTGTGAAACCTTATCAGTTCGTCCGCCATTTCCGGTTTTTGCGGATTCTGTTCAGATTTTTCCAAAGTTTGTTTTGTCTGCTTTGGCGATATTTGTTGTTATGAAAAAATGCACCAAGCCATAATAAAGGATAACCCTAACGTTCTGTTCGTGATTGTATTTTTTGGCTGCATTTTTTTTTCGGATCTTGCACATACACATGCATACATACACACATCTTGAGCAAAGCTCCGGCCACTCTTTCTCGCTAGTGGCACGGCTACATTCACGAGAAAACGAGAACTTGCTCTTTTCCCCGGCACACACAGTATGTGCCCTCGAGGAATCATTCGGGAATGTCTGGGATGTGATGGGTTTTGGCTGTTCCTTCGGGTACGGAATGTTGCTCTTACCGCTGCCTACCATTATCATCATCGTCATCAAAATCATCGTAACGGTAGCGAACGATTGCTGCAACATTCTTTTGTTCTCGCCTGGAAACATAATGCATGTGACAGGCGAAAGAATCGAGACACTGGGAGCGAAACCTGTCTACAAACGGTACCCGCCGACACTGAATGCTGCTGCTGTCGGCGAAGCCTGCAAAGCGGAATGTTTGGTGGTGGTGGTAGTGGTGGTGGTGCTAGTGGTGGCGGCCACCACCACTACCCCAATGCCATCATGTACACTGCGCTACATTATGATGGCGTGTAGCGGTGATGATAGCAGTGCAAAGGTCTATAGCAGGACGAGAACGAAGCGTAGGAAATCTCTTATCCTCCGATCCGCTCAGCACCACTACTAAGTATGCACAGTAAAAGGACAAGAATTATGAAGCAAATAGCAAACAGGAAAATCTTCTCAACTGCCGCAAACAGGCGTGTTAGAATCCGATGCGCTAATGTGACGTTTAATTATTTGTTCTGCTTTTTCTGCTCTCCGCCCGCAGGTTTACTATGCCAAAAAGAAGCGAAGAGCTCAACAAACCCAGGGTGAGGACACGTCCCACAAAAAGGAGCGGAAGCTGTACAACGATGGCTACGACGATGAGAATCATGACTATATCATTAAGAATGGCGAAAAGTTTCTCGATCGATATGAGATCGATTCACTGATCGGTAAGTGCCACCAGTTAGCAAACTACTTGTTTTTTTTCATTCGGACAAGTTGTGCTAATCGTCGTCGTTTGATTATGTTTTTTTTTTTTCACAGGTAAGGGAAGCTTCGGCCAGGTGGTGAAAGCGTTTGACCACGAGGAACGCTGTCAGGTAGCGATCAAAATCATTAAAAACAAGAAACCCTTCCTAAATCAAGCACAAATCGAGGTCAAGCTGCTAGAAATGATGAACCGGGCCGACGCGGAAAACAAGTACTATATCGGTAAGCATTGGATTGTTCGTTGCATTCATCCATTACTGTCCGTCGATGAGCGTAGTAGTATACTGATGATCCAATCTTTTCTAAATCTCTCTCCCTCTCTCTTCTTTTCCCATTGCAGTTAAGCTAAAACGGCACTTTATGTGGCGAAATCATCTATGTTTAGTATTCGAACTGTTATCCTATAATTTATTCGATCTACTGCGCAATACAAACTTCCGCGGCGTATCACTGAACCTGACGAAAAAGTTTGCCCAGCAATTATGTACGGCGTTATTATTTTTAAGTACACCAGGTAAGCTATTGCATCACCCATGTGCGAGGATGTTTCATCTGCTTTAAAGTGAAATTAGTATTCAATAGCATTATGCATTGAATTGCGAATACAGTTGAATAATAAGGAGCAAACTGATTTAATAGATGCATTCAATGCTTACTACATTACACACCAGGTTTAATTGAATGTGTATCCGTGCGCAATATAGCTTTTTCGTAGAAGTTATGTAATATCTGTAGGGGTTTTCCCTTTGCGCGAAAATAGATAGAAAACATAATCATGTAAGAGGGTCGAATATTTGCATTTTTTACACAACAAACCAATGGCAGTGAATACAATAGACCCCTGAATATTCTACAGTTCAGTTCAGTTCATATATGCGAGCTGGAAAACAAAAGATAATCGTCAATTATTTAGCGTCTGTTATGCGTAACATACGTTTATTAATCTTGATCTACCACTGTTTCTCTGACTCTAAAAATTGTTTCTTTTTCCAGAATTAAATATCATACACTGTGATTTGAAACCTGAAAATATACTACTTTGTAACCCAAAACGATCAGCAATTAAGATAGTGGATTTCGGCAGCTCCTGTCAGTTGGGACAGCGGGTAAGTAGTAGTACACGGCGGCGCACATCGGTGACATTTCCGGTGATTAATGAGCAAAATTTCTTCTTTTTACTTTCGTTGTTGCAGATATATCAGTACATACAATCACGATTCTACCGATCGCCAGAGGTACTGCTGGGGATACCGTACGACTTAGCAATCGATATGTGGTCGCTCGGCTGCATCCTGGTCGAGATGCACACCGGCGAGCCACTGTTCTCCGGGTCGAACGAAGCCGACCAGATTAATCGGATCGTGGAGGTGCTCGGTATGCCACCGAAGCACATACTCGACCAGGCGCACAAAACACGCAAATTCTTCGAGAAGCTCCCGTCGGACGGTAGCTATGTGCTGCGGAAGACACAGAACCAGCGCAAATACAAACCGCCCGGTTCGCGCAAGCTGCACGACATACTGGGCGTCGAGACGGGCGGTCCTGGTGGGAGGCGGCACGGCGAACCCGGACACAGCGTATCGGACTATCTTAAGTTTAAGGACCTCATCCTAAGAATGTTGGACTACGACCCGAAAACGCGGGTCACACCGTACTATGCCTTGCAACACAACTTCTTCAAGCGAACCTCGGACGAAAGCACCAACACAGCCAACACGATCAGCTCGCTCAGCACGAGCCCATCGGTCAGCACACAGGATCAACCCAGCCATGGTGAGTATGGGCAGGCGCGTCAACGACGTAGCTTCGTTCGTGATGAAGCCGCCACATCGAGCGTGCTTCCTTTACTGCCGTCCCATTCGGGTGCAACCGTTCCCTCACACCATACCTCCTACCATCCTTCCACTTTCCTTGCCGCCGCTAAGAGCAGCGAACATCCT
>KZ062809.1:1358-74181 GCA_002091835.1 Anopheles maculatus
TCTCTCTCTCTCTCTCTCGCTCCTCACGCGCGACATGTGTTTCCGTCTTGACAGCATCCGCCTGCTCTACGCAAACATCCTGTCTAGGTCGTCGTTTGTGCTTTTTTTTTTGCGCTCTCACTCTCTGCTATCATGCCTCTTTCAATGTCGTTTCAATGTGCACCGGCACCCAAAGATCTGAGACATTCCAGTTGGTGCCTGTGTCTGCCGTGGGGTTTCGTTTCCTTTTTTTTTGTATCTGCGAGACGGTTTTTGCTGCGAATGAACTCTTTTGCTTGATTGAGTGAAACGATTTTCAGCTGATTTGAGCTGTTTGTTTGTATTGGGTAGAACACGGTCGGTAAGCATGTCGGACGCATCTAGCTGAATGGGAAGTAGCTGCTGGCTGGTTGCTCTGTGCTAAGTCTAGACGAGTGTGATTATTGTTTTATTTATTTATTATTGTGAATGGCGGCTCGTCGCACTATTGTCAACACTTTTTGTGTTTTCGTAACACGCGACCAGTATTGACAGGGCATCTTCCGCTTGGCTCTTTGAACTATTTGATTCGCATAATTTACACATCAACCGTATCATTCCTTCCTACTCCATTAGGGATTTGTTTACTTCAGACACAACACAACGAAAAGATGCTCAAACATGCATTTGTTAAGTTGAGAGCAATATTGGAGAAAGAAAAGGTTTTGAAACAAAGCAAAAACTGCAGTGAAAGTAAAAGAAAATAAATAAAAACAGACCTGATATAAAACACAAGAGGGAATAATAAAAGAAAACCTTAAATATAACAAAAAGAAATAAGGAAACTAATAAATAAAAGTGAAAATTCGTTTACAAACTATTTAAAACAAATCAATGAAAAAAAACATTTAAAAAAACATCCAAAGAACAAGCTGAAACCAATAAACCCAACAATGACAACAATGATTCTTAAACTAATCAATAAAATCATAAATACTATTAATAAAGAATAAGGAAAACAGTTTCTTATAGCCTCAAAATAATAAAAGAACGAAAAATAATGGGCGGATGAAGAAGTAGAATGAAGAAATAAGACACAAAAAAACAGCATGAAGTAAACCGATATAAGCCTGCTATATTGCTATAAAATTCTATAAAACTCAACTATCAGACGAGCCTTCCACACACTTTTCTCCAGTTCGACCATAATGAAGTCGAATTTCAATCAGTTGTTTTTGCCAATTGCTGATAGGAAAGTGTATCAAGCGATGAGCGAATCAACGAATCATAATTGTCTAGCTCTAGGCTAAAGAAAATCGTCGGCATAGCTTCCGTTTTTTATGGGCGGGAAATGTTTTATCGTTAAACCCTCGCCACACATGAATCATTCGTAAACGCACGGTTTCACGTATCTAGCAAAGCAAAAGGCGGTCTCCACTATTCAGTACACCAGCCATAATCGACATCCGCCCGGTCCGATGCTAATTTTATACGACGCATCACCACACCAACCGGTAAGTAAGCATCGTCTAAGAGGGTTGCCCGCATATGGTCCATGTGTGCGATTTCCCGCCCATAAAAAACGCCCATTAAAAAATAAATGTATACACATGTTTCGGCGTCCGGCATAAGTGCAGCGGAGGGGTTTTTCGCTGGGCTGGAATTAAATTTTTGTGCCAATATCGCGAAGATGCGCCCTCTTAAAGATGTTTCGGGATGCAACTCCATCTTGCTGTCGTTTTTGTTATTGCTGTTGTTTGCATTTCTCGAATGAAAAGAAACGAATAACCTAACCCGGAGAAGCTATTTTCCCGATCCCTTTTATTTATAGCATCGCTCGACGAACATTTCGCCGTCGTGTGTGTCATTTTCTCTCGTCGTTGCCGCCGTCCCGGAGACTCTAGGTAGCGTGCAGCGTTTGCACCAAATGTGCATAATGGGTTGCAAGCAATCGTACCGATCCGAAGTATTCCACCGGGGCGTGTGAGTGCAACCGGATAAGAGCCGCTCCATACGTGCGCTTTTGTTATTTGTCACAGCGCAAAAACGGGGGAAGAAAAAAAATGCGAGAACGGTGTGTGCTGCTCGGCGAAAAGCGAAAGCGAAAAGAAATGCACCGAAGCACCGTGGAAAACTCCAACAGATGCAACAGTGCGCACGGGTGACAGAGACATCGGTGCAGGATGTCGCTTCGTTAGATCGCTTCCCCCAAAAAAAAAGGAGGTGAACCTCGGGCATATATTCAGGGTACGGTTTGCGAAATTGTTGTCTTATTATCGCGTGAGCGTGTGCAGTGTGTTGCACTCACCGGGCAGATTTTCCTATTTCGTGCTCGGGCCAAGGTTCGGGCCGGGATCGTTATCGGGCACAACGTGGTGTACAGAGGCCATCAAACGATTACTGCACAGGAAGAGCGAATCGAGCGGAACAAAAAAAAAATAACCCCCGTCATAAGATGAGTTGCAAACTAAAGGCTAAAGGCTAGCAAACGCCACACAAAAACACCCTGACGCAGCACTCCCGAAGCACTGACCTTACGGGTAAGCGTGGGTGGGAGTGGATGTGGGTTGAGACGGAAATTATAAGCCATAAAATTTTGCTTCTCGCCACCCTAGACCGAAAAACCTCGGACCTGATGTGTTTTCACCCCTAGTTTCTAGTTGTCCCACGTCGTTTTCTTGACATTTTCTTGGTGCAGTGACATTTGTACTTTGTGTTTTTTTTGTCTTTTCATTGTTGCTTCCCTTTCTTTTGCATGTATAATGTTTTGCTACTTTTCTTGTCTCGCCATTTTCTTCTCGGTCACCTCATTGTCTGGCGCAGGTTTTGTTTTACTGTGTTGTTGTTTTTTTAGTATTATTCCGCCAGCCATGAGGTTGCTGTTTGTGATTCTGGTTCTTTTTTGCTCCCTCCCTCTCTCAACGGCATTTATTTTCTCATTTTCTTCTGTTTTCTAGCATCTTTCCCCCGGTAGGGCGCAACGGGCACAAAAGGGTGAAAAATAATCTTCAGCATAAATTAGATTTTCACACGACTGGTACGAAATTTCGCCTAGATGATCGGGCAAGCCCGGCGAGTAGACATGTGTTGCGAGGGGAGAAGAGGAAGGGGACGTGGACGGGGACGGGAGGGAGGGGGGGGGTTGAGGTGTCATCTAGAATAAAACGATCTTGGTAAGGATAATGCATGCCTGCATGCACCAAACAACCGCCGAACGGTGAACCTTTAACCAGGACCTGAGAAAAAGGTGGCGAATGCTTCGCAGTTCCATGACCCCGATGCAAAATCTATCGAACGGTGCTGCTCCTGCTGAACGTGAGAGGAGGTTCCTCTATGTCCCACCGCAGCATATTGATAGCATTTCTATTTCCAATGCGCACCAATGCGCTTAATCGGAGCTCGCCCAATGATTGGACTATTTTTGGCACATTCCAAAGCGTCCGCAAAAGTCATCTTGAGACTCGCGTCAAAGTCAAAGGGGTTGATTAAAACAAAAATTGCAACAAACCCCTTGTTTGATGATGATTTGCTGTGCGTTCGATGCACTCCTGAAATGGTGAAACGGACGTCACAATATTTATTTAAAAACATCCCGAACCATTTAATAGACAGCGCGTGCACTTTTGATGCCGTGACCAGGATGCGATGAGCAAAATCTATTTCTGCTCGCTATTTTAAGCTTCAGCAGTTAGCAATCTAGTGTGAGGTTACCACTTAACATTTTACAAACAAAATCGAAAAAGAAAATCGCATTCGTTTTCTTAAATTTTATTACCAAGCAACTCACTGCCTCACTTGTTCCCGTGTTGCTGTAAATGAGTCGTCTGCCGGCTTCATATGTGGTGGGCGGCATAAATTTCAATCGCAAGCGGCCATTGAACCAACCCACCACCTGGTTTGACACACTCTAGCCCGACCGGCCTTCCAGTGTCCAGAGTCCTTGGAGTCTGTTGTTTGACCATTTTTTTCCCCCGAACTACGATCGCGTACCCCCAACACTAATGCAGCGCGCTGCAAACTGGCGTGAGCATTACGTATGGTGAGTGTCAGAACACGATGTAAAAAGTTATAATTTATTGCCGGATTGGAAGGTTTTGTTTTTCTGCGCTGTGTACTTTCTCTCTCTCTTTCTCTCTCTCTCTCTCTCTCTCTCTTTCTTTCTCTCTCTCTCTCTCTGTCTCTCTCTCTCTCTCTTGCTCGATTTTTTGCTGTTATTTAAGATGCTTACTGGTTCGAAATCGCGTTTGTTTAGGTTTTTCTTGCTGTTATTTCGCCTCATTCACGATGCACAAAAACCCGGAAACCGGTGCCTCCCACCATCGTTTCACACGCGGGATTTTCCTTCCTCTTCCCCTGTCTCCCTCTTCTTCACCCACTTCTTCCAACATGTTTTTCTTTATCCTTTCACCTTAGCTCACCAGTGTGTGTACGTATGAAGGTGCTTGCAGGGTGCTTGCTCACTTCGACGTGCCAGGTGATTGCTGGTAAGGAAAGTCAACTCCTCTTGCTGCTTCCACCCGTACTCTTCCCCACCCTTATCTCCTCCTTCGGTATGCTTCACTGTTCCGGAAATACCGAAGGAATAGGCCAAACGGGAAATGAGTTTCAGCAGGAAAACGGAAGTGCTCGACAAGCGAGAAAAATTGAAAAATGCCGACTCGACTCGTTATTTTTGGGGAAAGGCATATTCGATTCGGTATCGAATTCGTACTCAAATCCCGGGGTAAGGAGGGCAGGCAAAGGGAGAAGAGAAGTTCCCTACTTTACATTGAGTCAAGCATGACTAACGCCGGCGGGTTGAATTTTTAACCAACAAACATGAACACCATTGCGACTAACTTTCGGCGAGTCTTTCGCTTGTGCCCGAAACAAGGGAAAGTCTGTCGGAAAAGTAGCAGTGGAAAATTTTGGTTTTTTTTTTACCACACGAAGCAACTTGTTTTTAAACGTTAATTTCTCTAAGTTTGAGGTGGTTTTTTTCTTATCGAGGATAGGCATTGATGTGTATTAACCCTTCTCTATTGTAGCTTGAATGTTAAAAAAAAACTCTAGGCTCAGTTCTCGATTGTAAATCTGACATAAACTAAACCAATCCAGTCTAATACTCAAAAGTGGATCTAGCTCATCAAGTTTATCTCGGTGGAAATAACTCTAAGCGCACCAAAGGCCCTGTATTTACAACGTTGATTGGTAGATAAGATTCCTTGGACGTGATAGCTCTTCCATTACGAAGTCTCTTGGTAGGTCTACTCTCAGGACTCTTGGCTAATGGACTTAACCTACCTTATAAGACGTGGTCTCTTGGAAGAGGTCTCCTAGCATTGGAGAAGGATTAGACAACAGAGACACGAGCCCGATGAGTTCTCTGGATATATGTAGCTTGAACTACGAAACCTCTTTGACTGCGAGGTCTCTTATTAGATGAGGTGCGTTGGACGAAGCTTCTTAGACTACGATATCTCTTGGGAGATTTGAGCTTAGGCTATGAGACTTCTTGAGACTACCAAGTCGCTAGGTTGACAAACTCCTTACAAGTCCGAGGTCCTTTGGAAAATGAGGTTTGTCTGTCTCTGAATAAAATCATCTTTTCGTATTTTGTTTGGAGCTCGTCTTAAAATCTTAGGTCTCTTGGTATTAGCTGAGCGATAAACCTCAAATTCTCTATTGACGAGGTAGTGAGAGGTGCAATTAGACCGCGAAGTCACTTCGGCGATGTAGCTTGGACTATCATACTTCTTGCGGGTGCGAGGTCTTACAGATCCCTGGGACAAGGATGCTCTTGAACTTTGACGTCACTTAGTAGATACGGTTTCACCACTCCGAGATCTGTTGGTATATGAGTCTTGTCTGTCCTTTTCATCTCTTATTGTGATCTCTTCTAAGGAGTTCGTAGTCTCATCGTTTCTTGAGAGTCCCTTCTACTTTGAGGTTTCTGAGCGTGGTCTCACAGTAGACGAAATCCCTTGGACGTGAAAACTTCTTCACTACTACGTCGCTACATTTAGAAGCCGTAACGACTCCGCGGTCTTCTAGCATATGAGACTTGAACGACTCTTGGTAGTAGTGGAAGATTGTACTAAGCAGCCGCTTTGACTATCAAATCTCTTGACAGATTGTAGCTTCAACTATAAAACTTTTTCAACTGGACGAAATGAGGCCACTCACCATCCGCAGCTAACCAAGCTAATCTGCTTAGATCAAAATTATGACAAAAGTTTTTGATTATGATAATTCTATTAAATTTATGTTAATTTCTCCAGCTACGCAAAAAAGTACAATTTCAGTATCAGGATTTCTCTTTCTGTCTACCCGCCACGGTTTCGCACCCCACTTAAGCAGTCGAAGAAGAGTATCGTTCACCTTCTACGCTATAAAACTGGTGATAACCATAAAAATATTCTAACCGAAAAACACTAAAACGCTCACGCGTTAGTCCCAGGCACCAGAAGGAATGAATTCATTAGGCTCACCTCGTTCGACGGACGTTCGAAAACCAATGTACGGCCGGTGAACGGAGGGAGGGTTTATGTGGGGAGTCAACGGACGGTGCCCATGTACGTGCGTTCCGGAAATCGTTTTGTGTTGCATATTGTTCGGAAAACTGGAATTCACCCCACCGCTCACCCGAAAAGGTAATTGATTTCTGGTTCGATGTTTTCTGGCTTGGTCCCAGGGATTTTGCTTTTGTTTTTTTTGCAAGGACTCCGTGCCAACCAAATAGGACGAGGGAAATAAACATTTACCACCCACTCCTTCACAAATTCTCACCATCACCACGACCAGCACGGGAGAAAGTATTAACAGACGTAATTCACGGTCAGCTCCAGATGTTTTACATCTTAATTTTTATGTTTCTTGGCCAGCGCGTGATTTCATTGGGTGGGTGTGTGTGTGCGCTCGCGCTATTTTTCTCGTTTTTTGTGCTTGTTTTCCATTGCTTTTCTTTCACGCTTTTCCGCACTCATGGCCGGTGCGAACGATCGGACATTCATTTCTCATGCCGCCTGCTATTGCTCGCTATTTGCGATATCCGCCCGCGTGAAGGAATAGAAAAGATGTGCTGGTTGTTTTGGTGGCGAAGGATGAGTGGGACGGGCAGGCAGGGGGCGGTGAAAATTAAAAATGATTTACAGCGCACAGATTCCAACACGGACCGGTATCGGACAATTCCGGTCCCGATGGTAAGGATCGCGATGAAAAGGCGCGCTTTGCAAAAAAATACATCAAGAACGAGAGAGCGAGAGAGCGAGAGAGAGGGACAGAAGATGTGTTTGAATATACCCCGTAGAGGGTGTTGGTCATCCAGGGGAGGGAGACGATGGTAACCAGGGCAGTAGCACTGGTGTACAAATGGATGACTTTTTGGCATCGGACAGTACGAGCGACCGTTTCGGGGAAAATGTGGTCGAAATTGAAAGCCATAAATTGGCTAATGGCATTTAAATCTCATCCCTTCCCCGCAAACTCCGCTCCCTCTCCCTCTCTCACATCAGGGGGAGAGGGTGAGACTCTCCTTTTGCAGATCTATTTTCGGCGAGCAGCGATAGAAGGTTCACGGGACGGCGCCCGGTGTGTACCTGCAGCACGGGAATTGTAATCGGATTTGCTACGGAATGCGAATGTTCGGGATGCGCTCGGGAGACACGTATTTCGCGTGGACCCGGGCACACTTTATTGTCTAGCTGGTGGTGCTCGTTGTGCCGATCGTTTGATGCCCGGCAATTGGTTGTAAAAGCAAACTTTTGGGTAGTTGAATGCTAGTTATTAATTATTAGCTACGTTATGTCACCCGAACAATACATATAATGAAGTAAGGTTCTGGGAAGTTAACGGCGAGTAGGTACTTATGCTTTTTTTGTTATTTAGTTTGTTTAATATATTTCAAAAAGTTGTCCTTCGAGGTTACTGTTACTGTTGTAATACAAACCAACGATATCAGAAAGATGTTTAAACTTTAAACGAAAATGCGACATTCGTTTATAGTCAACTTGAGCTACTGATGCGTTTGAAATACTGATAACTCACTTATCAGGCGTTACATACAGCTTCAAAGTCTTGGTCTGCAACAGCTGCAAGAGTAGACAACCCTAATCAGACTGCGTACTCGTCCGGAACCACTCTCACGACACAAAGGTCAGATAATTGTCATTGGTGCCTTACTTATACGTAGAAGTTCTCTTCCGCTCGAACAAGAATAAGAGGAGTTCCTCAGTCATAGGCAGGGTCTATGTCTCTGAAGCGTATCCTGAAGGAATACTGAACCCTAAGCGTGGTAGTTTCCTCCACAAATATTTTGAGTGGAGAAGTAACCTCAGGCTCCAGCATCCGAGCATCTGTGAGTTTGTTAGCAGGGCACCTGGTGGTGTTTCATATAGGAGAGCCAAGGATGTCTGTGTCATCACCACATGCCAGGATCTGAATCGACTAATGTTAGTTTGTTCCAACTCCTTCAGAGGACGTTGATAGTTTCACAACCCTCTTCTCTTGATAAGTAATTTTAGTCTTTATCAGTATTACAAGCTTGTAAACTACGTGATCCGTAGCTCAGTAATCTTCTTTAATATTGTCTGAGGTGGTAAAGACCTAATTACACTAGTTTATCTCCCATCCAGTATATGGGTAAGACCATGGTCCAGCAAAAAAATGAAGCCGCACTTATGCTTCGGAGTCTCTTTCTCTCGAACGAGACTAGGAGGATTTGGACGCAGGTGAGACTTTGGACGACGTAGCAGTTATGATCATCCAACTGTGAGTTTATTACCAAGATCAGGATGATGTCGTCAGTTTGTCTGGATTGACTTAAGTTGAGATGTTCCAGCTCCCTAGCACTGGTTCTTGGTAGCAACAGAGGACCTTGAGAGTTATCCATCATTCATCTCCAATACTTACCGAAGTGTTGAAAATCTTACCAGTAACTGACTTTACTCCAGCCTACTTTCCGGCCAGGATGTCGAGAAGTTGATGCCAAAATTTCAATCTCAAGACTTCTTATTAGGTATCCCATGTCTCAGTAAAAGTTTGAAGAACTTATTATTTGGGTACTTCATCCTTTGAATTGCAGGAGGTGTCAGGAATTGATTTTAAATGGCATTAGAAAATTCGTTAAATTCGAAAATTAAATTGAAAAGAAAATCGATTTATAGAAACATAAAAATGATGTATTACGATCAGCGTGAACCATTCCTTTCGCCATTCTAACGAACTACACACCCGGTCTCACCCACCAGTCGAAAAATTGATTAAAATGAGCAGAACCTTCCGCACATAATAATGCACGGCGGAAGGATACGGTGCAGCTGCATTGCACTGATTGAATTTGTCAACCCGAACCGATCTCTCAATCATCTTCCGCTCGATTCGCTCTTCCTGTGCAGTAATCGTTTGATGGCCTCTGTACACCACGTTGTGCCCGATAACGATCCCGGCCCGAACCTTGGCCCGAGCACGAAATAGGAAAATCTGCCCGGTGAGTGCAACACACTGCACACGCTCACGCGATAATAAGACAACAATTTCGCAAACCGTACCCTGAATATATGCCCGAGGTTCACCTCCTTTTTTTTTGGGGAAGCGATCTAACGAAGCGACATCCTGCACCGATGTCTCTGTCACCCGTGCGCACTGTTGCATCTGTTGGAGTTTTCCACGGTGCTTCGGTGCATTTCTTTTCGCTTTCGCTTTTCGCCGAGCAGCACACACCGTTCTCGCATTTTTTTTCTTCCCCCGTTTTTGCGCTGTGACAAATAACAAAAGCGCACGTATGGAGCGGCTCTTATCCGGTTGCACTCACACGCCCCGGTGGAATACTTCGGATCGGTACGATTGCTTGCAACCCATTATGCACATTTGGTGCAAACGCTGCACGCTACCTAGAGTCTCCGGGACGGCGGCAACGACGAGAGAAAATGACACACACGACGGCGAAATGTTCGTCGAGCGATGCTATAAATAAAAGGGATCGGGAAAATAGCTTCTCCGGGTTAGGTTATTCGTTTCTTTTCATTCGAGAAATGCAAACAACAGCAATAACAAAAACGACAGCAAGATGGAGTTGCATCCCGAAACATCTTTAAGAGGGCGCATCTTCGCGATATTGGCACAAAAATTTAATTCCAGCCCAGCGAAAAACCCCTCCGCTGCACTTTTGCCGGACGCCGAAACATGTGTATACATTTATTTTTTAATGGGCGTTTTTTAATGGGCGGGAAATCGCACACATGGACCATATGCGGGCAACCCTCTTAGACGATGCTTACTTACCGGTTGGTGTGGTGATGCGTCGTATAAAATTAGCATCGGACCGGGCGGATGTCGATTATGGCTGGTGTACTGAATAGTGGAGACCGCCTTTTGCTTTGCTAGATACGTGAAACCGTGCGTTTACGAATGATTCATGTGTGGCGAGGGTTTAACGATAAAACATTTCTACATTAATGCAAACGGAAGTTATGCCGACGATTTTCTTCAGCCTAGTGCTAGACAATTATGATTCGTTGATTCGCTCATCGCTTGATACACTTTCCTATCAGCAATTGGCAAAAACAACTGATTGAAATTCGACTTCATTATGGTCGAACTGGAGAAAAGTATGTGGAAGGCTCGTCTGATAGCTGAGTTTTATAGCATTTTATAGCAATATAGCAGGCCTATATCGGTTTACTTTACACTGTTTTGCAGGCCATTTTGCAATGTTTGCATCATTTTTCTTTTCTGTAAAGTACTTTTTCACCATCCGCGGAGTAGAACTAGCTTTTGGATGGTGAAAAAGTCCTTTACAGAAAAGAAAAATGCTGCAAACATTGCAAAATGGCCTGTAAAACAGTGTATATTGTTTTTTTTGTGTCTTCTTTCTTCATTCTACTTCTTCATTCGTCCATTAATTTTTTATGTTTTATTTAACTTTAAGAAACTGTTTTCTTTATTCTTTATTATTAATATTTATTATTTTATTGATTAGTTTAAGAAACATTGTTATCATTGTTAGGTTTATTGGTTTCAGCTTGTTCTTTGATTTTTTTTTAAATTGGTTTTGTTTATTTGATGGATGTCGATTATGGCTGGTGTACTGAATAGTGGAGACCGCCTTTTGCTTTGCTAGATACGTGAAACCGTGCGTTTACGAATGATTCATGTGTGGCGAGGGTTTAACGATAAAACATTTCTACATTAATGCAAACGGAAGTTATGCCGACGATTTTCTTCAGCCTAGTGCTAGACAATTATGATTCGTTGATTCGCTCATCGCTTGATACACTTTCCTATCAGCAATTGGCAAAAACAACTGATTGAAATTCGACTTCATTATGGTCGAACTGGAGAAAAGTATGTGGAAGGCTCGTCTGATAGCTGAGTTTTATAGCATTTTATAGCAATATAGCAGGCCTATATCGGTTTACTTTACACTGTTTTGCAGGCCATTTTGCAATGTTTGCATCATTTTTCTTTTCTGTAAAGTACTTTTTCACCATCCGCGGAGTAGAACTAGCTTTTGGATGGTGAAAAAGTCCTTTACAGAAAAGAAAAATGCTGCAAACATTGCAAAATGGCCTGTAAAACAGTGTATATTGTTTTTTTTGTGTCTTCTTTCTTCATTCTACTTCTTCATTCGTCCATTAATTTTTTATGTTTTATTTAACTTTAAGAAACTGTTTTCTTTATTCTTTATTATTAATATTTATTATTTTATTGATTAGTTTAAGAAACATTGTTATCATTGTTAGGTTTATTGGTTTCAGCTTGTTCTTTGATTTTTTTTTAAATTGGTTTTGTTTATTTGATTTGTTTTAATTAGTTTGTAAACGAATTTTCATTTTTATTTATTAGTTTCCTTATTTCTTTTTGTTATATTTAAGGTTTTCTTTTATTATTCCCTCTTGTGTTTTATATCAGGTCTGTTTTTTTTTGTTAATTTTCTTTTACTTTCACTGTAGTTTTTGCTTTGTTTCAAAACCTTTTCTTTCTCCAGTATTGCTCTCAACTTAAGAAATGCATGTTTAAGCATCTTTTCGTTGTGTTGTGTCTGAAGTAAACAAATCCCTAATGGAGTCGGAAGGAATGATACGGCTGATGTGTAAATTATGCGAATCAAATAGTTCAAAGAGCCCAGCAGAAGATGCCCTGTCAATACTGTTCGCGTGTTACGAAAACACAAAAAGTGTTGACAATAGTGTGACGAGCCGCCATTCACAATAATAAATAAATAAAACAATAATCACACTCGTCTAGACTTAGCACAGAGCACCCAGCCAGCAGCTACTTCCCATTCAGCTAGATGCGTCCGACATGCTTACCGACCGTGTTCTACCCAATACAAACAAACAGCTCAAATCAGCTGAAAATCGTTTCACTCAATCAAGCAAAAGAGTTCATTCGCAGCAAAAACCGTCTCGCAGATACAAAAAAAAAGGAAACGAAACCCCACGGCAGACACAGGCACCAACTGGAATGTCTCAGATCTTTGGGTGCCGGTGCACATTGAAACGACATTGAAAGAGGCATGATAGCAGAGAGTGAGAGCGCAAAAAAAAAGCACAAACGACGACCTAGACAGGATGTTTGCGTAGTAGCAGGCGGATGCTGTCAAGACGAAACATATGTCGCGCGTGAGGAGCGAGAGAGAGAGAGAGAGACGGTATAGCCGAGATGCCGTCGCTGACTGATGTGCGAAATTAGCGTCACAACAAGATGCATCCAGGCGCGTTCCGGTCGTCACAGCAATGAAACGAACGTCAAACATATCACCCATGTTTCACCCGGCTACATACCAACCACGGCTAAGCCTGTCTGGGCGGCGAGTGAGATACCATTACACGCGTGGCTTTGTTTTCTTCGTTGCATTTTGTGCGCGTTTTCCTTTTTTTCTTCCATTCGCTTTAGATGGAAATGTGCAGATTTTCCTTTTTTTCCCCTCCGTTTTGCGCGTCTGAGCGTCGGCTCTGAGGAAGAAGCGATACGTTGCGATCCATCTCAGTTTTGTTTGCACCCTTAGACGACGCGGTTTGGACAGAAATAGTATTCCGCCGACAAACACACACACACACACGTTTTAATTCCCGTAACACTCGGTGTGCAGCCAGTTTCGAGCAAAAGAACGACACCAAACCGGCACCGAAATGATGTAAACACGTAATTTGTGGTGAATTTATTACACACGATAAAACGGAGTTTCACTGCTTCTCTTAATTCAAAAGTGTTTCCGATGCGCCTAAAGGTAGGCAATGCGCATGCACGCCTGATTGATGGATGCGCTAACCGGCGCTAGTGGGGGGAAAATTTCCTAACAAATAGGATGTTGAACTTGGATTTGTAATGCACCGACTGCTGAATCAGTAAGAGATAAGGAATCAACGGTTTCAAGTTTTGGACATCGTTTTTCTGTATTCTGAAAGTTTTAAACTGCTGTTTATAGTCTGATCACTTTGAGACTGAAATAACTTGTTTTGTCAAGTTGGTGCGTCGTTAGTAAGTGCGATCTATTGCAGCGATAGCGCTCTGGATGTTTGGAGGGATTTGTAGAGCGATTTTTCACAGGAAATTAAGAATGGCGTACAGGCCAAATCGGTCTAAGAAACATAGAAACTATATTGGGAGTGATCTTCCTCAAGAACTTTGGACCGATATTTGAAGCGATCGTTTAAAGGAGCTTAGATTTTGGAGCAATCATTCTCAGGAACTGTGGAATTATATTTGGAGTGACATTCCTACGGATCGTTGGAACGAGTATTTGAGCAATCCTTCAAAGGATCTTAGGAACTATGTACGGAATGTCGTTCATAACAGCGATTTTTCTAGCGCTCTTCTTCAGCTACTTTGGATCAGTATTTGGAGCATCCGCTCTCAGGTACTTACGATATTTGAATCGAACGTTCTGAGCCACTAAAGAACAACATTTGGAGAGTCGTTCGTTGGAGCGATTATAATGATATTAGGAGTGCCTATTCTCAGAAACTTCGCAACGATATTTGAAGCGATAATTCTTATGGATCTCTGGGAAAAAACATTAAAACGGACTTGAAACGGAACTAAAGAGTGAGATTTTTCGAACTCGATACCATTTACCTTAGGAATAGAGTCGAACAATTCCACCAGGTTCGTTTATAATTTCCCATCGCTACAAAAGAAATCAAAATGAACATGACACCACACGAAATGAGACGAAACAATACGGTTCCTCGCATCACCTTCTCTCCCTCCCCTTCCACAGCGACCCCTTTAAACACTTAATAACGCACACAGTCACCGGAGCGTATCAAATCGATTGGAAGTTTATTTTCGATTTCACCGCTGCAAGCAGAACAACAGCAAAAAACGGCTCAATCTTTTATCGAGCGTTTCTTGCAATCATTTCGTTTGCACTTTTCGCTGCTGTTCCTGGCCTGCGCTAGTCGGTGTAAAAGTGCAAACCAAACATTTATCTGTGCTGTAAGCTGTTGTTGCTGTTTGTTTTTTTCTACTTTCGCATGTGTTTGCCACCCAATTTCCGGCACTTTCTTACCGTTGCGTCCAGCAGCAGATTGTTCTTTCCACTTGCGCTCTTTTTCGGTTGCATTTCCTTTCCACTCTGGATGTCTTATTTGGCATTCTGGTGCGCCGATGTCATCCGGAGTCTTGCTCAAGACTCGCTCAGCATGGATGTATGTTTTCCACTCTTCCCAGAACGTCTCTAGCAGAACCCGTGCTTATCCAGTCGATTTTCCGGCACCTTGCATTGTGCCCCCATCCCGAAGGACCTCGGATGATCGTTGGTGGTGACTTTGGGTCGCTTCCGCCCAGCAGCTCTGCTCGGTCACACCGTTGCATAATACATATCGCAGAAAAGCCAATGTGACAATGTCTGGCACTGTGGCAAGGGAAGTTATGCTTGTGTCCTTCCGTTGTGGATTGCGACGCGCGATGTTTTACAGCGTGTAACATGGCTGGTGGAAGTTCAACGCCATCCGAGATCGGGATGTAAGTAAAATCGTGGAAATGGCTCAATTTACCCATCTGTCAACGATAATACTGAAACATTTTTCACCACCGAAGATACGTTCTATCGCTCTCCAATTCAGTGTTGTGTCACACCAAGAGCAATCGAGAGAAAGCAGAAGTGTTTGCCATGCTCATCAATATGACAGCGCTTTTGTGGGGCGGACAAAATTGCACTACACAACAAACGTCAAATGCACTTAATGCATTTCCTTGGAAAAATGCAACTAAAACACACACACACACACGTTTCATTGTTCGACGAGTTACAAAATGTACTTGCGTTTTGTTTCGCGGAATCCATACCTTCAGGCGCACAGATTTGGTATTGCTTTGAGCGGAATGCTTCGCTGTCTTGCACCGATTCTCGTGCAGTTCTTGCCGGTAGCGAGCGCTTCGGTGCGAGTCCTTCAATTAACAAAGTAACACCGGGCGCACATGCATGCAAGCACCGGGAGCAACCGACGTGGGCGATAAATTACCAAACACACCAGAAATGGTGAGCACCGCGTTCTACCAGTCCCGTCACAAATGCGCAACAACACCGGTCCACAAACTTCTTCCACCTCCGTCGGCAAACCAGCTCCAGCTACAATATGGCTGCATGCAAATATGTTAATCGTGAAAAATGCATAATTTCCAACTGACTTCCGCCCGCGCACCGGAGGGCGTGAAAATGGATGGTTAGTCTTGGTACGTTTCAAACTCTTGCGACTGTGCGGTGTAAAAGTGCAAACCAAACATTTATCTGTGCTGTAAGCTGTTGTTGCTGTTTGTTTTTTTCTACTTTCGATGTGTTTGCCACCCAATTTCCGGCACTTTCTTACCGTTGCGTCCAGCAGCAGATTGTTCTTTCCACTTGCGCTCTTTTTCGGTTGCATTTCCTTTCCACTCTGGATGTCTTATTTGGCATTCTGGTGCGCCCTTTTACATATTAGCGATGAGTATTTTTCATTTTCTGTACGCGTGCACTAACGTGGTTTTTTGAAGTGGTCGCCGAGTTCTCGGGAAATTCACCTACTTTGAGTAGGTGAACCTTTTTCCCACTGGTTAAATACATCCATTCTCGCGCAGGTGCATATGCCAAAATCGATAGAGAAGTGTCCTCAGACTTTAACGAGACTGAAATAAATTGCTTATTACCCTGGAACTACTAGTTTGTAGCATGATGTCCTTCTCAACTGCATATTTCACTCCGTAAGCGTCAATTAATGGCAGAATCATTCGCACGGCAAACTTGATGTTAATTCTTGCATAGTTAACCTTCACCAGAGATACCAGAAGTTGTCCTTCCTTGAATCATTGGCAGGTTTTGCTAGTTTGCATAGCAGAATTGTATCCCGAAGATGTCTAAGTCACCAAGAATTAATCTTGGTACTAGGAATGATTTTCAGAGTAGCTTTAACTACAAAGATTCTTAGGGAATATTGGGCATACTGCGATTTCCTGTCTATGAATACGCTCATACGCAGGACTGTCTTCTTCCGAAAGAAGAAAAGCATGGCAGACTGCTGATACAAAGGAGATCCTTTATACAACGCCTATCAAAACCTCTTGGTAGAGTACCTTGAGAAAACTCGATACAGCCCAAACTGGGCTCTCAATTTCTTCAACAATTCCTGCATTTAGACTATCTTACAAATGTCGTATCAAACAAACTAACAAAAATAGATAATAGTAATGCATCCTCAACGACCATGTTCATTGTGCTTCCCATTGAAGCAAACGTCTGCGATAAGGTCCTCCAATGTTTACGTTTTCTTTTCTGCTTTTCTTCCAGATCACCATTCGCCACCGTCAACATCAACGACCAGACATTTAGAACGAGGTACATAAAGGCAACTATTGTTCGCATGAAAGCGGTGAGGACCGTGAGGATACAACCTCCAGAGATTTGAAAAATAATTCTACTCGTATCGGTTTTGGATGGAACAATGTTGTTGGATCTGTGAAAACTATCGCACCCACACACACACACACACACTTTGGAAAAACAGATGGCCAAACCTGAGAAGAAAAAAGAACCTTTCAACGCTGCGTCAAAATAAAGCGAGCAAAACGAATGCAAAGTCCAACTATGGTCCCACCAGGACACGCTTAAGATGCTCGAGACGAAAAGGAAAAAAAGAAACAGACGCTAAAATGTAAATGAGCTCCATCTTGTTGGGGCCGAGCTTAAGCAGTAGCTGACGCTGTTGGCGGTGCCTTCTCGGACACTGTGCACGCGCGTTTGTGCGCCATAAAATATGTAGCACGAGCAACAAAAAACTTCACCACAAAAGGGAGTTTACGGGAGAGGCAGTCTTTGGATGGAGGTCTAAAGAGTGTTGGTGAAATTGCTTCACCATTACGAAACATTCGGGTCGGGTGTGGGCGTCCAATAGATAAAGCGACTGCAGCCGCGTGCCAAAAACAAAAGCACGGGGAACGGTGCGCCCTGATGGCGCGGACGCGAAATCCATTCGTAAAGTTCTAAAAAGCGGAATAACAAGATTATTAATTTGTTTACATTCTAGATTTCGGCATTATCCCACCCGAAAACATCCCGGATTCTAATATCCAACGACCGACGCGGATCATGCGAAATCCATGTGATGTTTTGAGGTCCGCTTTTTGTTTTTGTTGAGCGGTTGTGGAAGGCAAATTGAATTTGGCTTGTTTTAATGAAGCACTTGGGTTGGTGTGGAGCATGAAGATCGTCCCAAGGCCACCGTATGCTGGCCATTCGTGGGAGTTGTCGTCATCGTTCTTTGCTTTTCGATCGGGACCGACCATCGATTGGATGCGTTAGCAGAAGGATGAGCTGCGATGTCGCCATTTTCTTTTTCTTCTCGTTGCTGTTGCTCTTTCAACCCTTCCACTGGCAAACGTTCCATGGTGTAATAGAGGTGAAAAGCAGGAAGCAGGAGAGCGTTGCGTGAAGAGACGAGCAGAGTTTTAGGTGGTGATTATGCCTTTTTCCGAACTCCGGCATTTTTTCCTTTGATCTGCGTCGAAGGACGAGCTCGATTGTTGTTAAGTTGATGGAGGAAGAGGATTGGCAGGAGGGGGGAAGAGAGCGGACCGGGTGCAGCAGCTTCGCGTATCCTGCCCGGTGGACCGGAGTGTGTCCCTTTTTTTGGGGCCGCTGGGAAGTGGATGATAAGCGGATTAACGAGCAGATGTACAATCTTCTGGCGAGCTATGCTAACAAGCTGAAGCAACAGCACAGATAGATATAGTTCGGTAGTTCACTTTACCATGAAAGCCTCCCCTGCTAGTTCCCACCGTTGCCCACCCTCACTCCGTCTCCGTTGGATCGCATCAAGCCCAATGTCTTACTTCCAACGTTTCACGCAAAGCTGCTCGGGGTTTCCCTAGCTGTTTTTTTTTTCTGTGCGCTTCTTGCTAGCGAGCCTCTCAGGAGTCTTAGGGCCAGCCGAGTGACGGAAGAGTGCGTCGGCAGCGGAGGAGCCAGCCGTGGACCTTCGCTTCGCAGTGTTCGTGCCATTGTTCGTTTGATCCGTCCGTGAACTCGGGTGTTAATTTCCCTATCTCGCTCTAGCTAGTTTTCTCCGATTTTTTTCCCCATCTGCAAGGGTCCTTTTTTTGTTGTTGCTCTCTTGGTTGTGCAACTGGCTGGCACAAAGCTCAGGAGCATTGCGAATTGTTTCGCTCTCGTCGCACTCCAAGGACAAGTAAAAACTTAAAACACCCGACGACAACTCAACGGGAATGAAAGGTTTGCTTGCAACGCTGCAGATGTGAAGTCCGTTCGAAGGCACGGATTAAGAATGGTGCTTGGTGTTGTGTGTGTGTGTGTGTGTGTGTGTGTGTGTTCTGTGAGTGCATGCCATTTTCTTCTAACCATCGATAGCACACTCGGAACGATTTAATTTCCTTTTTCGGCTGTGAATGCTTTCTCCACCGAGCGATTGATACTGTTGTGGCAGTGAGCTTTTTGGAGACATGATAACACAGTGTCTGACACAGCGTAAAATTAAAATGATCCCACCAAACTACTAACCTCGGAAGGATATTATTTTATCTCGAGCACAAGCAGTTCCAGCAGTTGACAGTTTGTCAGTTTGAGTGATGTCTTGAGTCTGTCTTGGGCGGGCTTTTGCAAGTACGCAATAGAAAGATTATGATTTACAGGCATCCAATCAGCGATAACTAAATTCACTTTCTTACTAAACTAATGGAAATGGAAATTTTTAAACCCAAAAGTTTCAAGATTGAAAAAAAAAACGCCTGGCGATAAAGATATGAAGGTGCTTCGTAATTCTAATACTGATGGTATTATACATTTGAAACAATTATTTTAGCAAGACAAAACTACTGCAAAACATATTTGTACGTACAATAATGTTAAGTCATCCTACAAATAAAAAACGATTAAAAAATTAAACACTGCATACTTTCAGGCGTATAAATAAAATTCATTGATTGGATAATACGCCTGAATGTATGCATGCATTCTAAGATTTAGCTATTGAAAAGCAGCCAAAGAAATGACGATCAATGTTCTCGCCTTCGGTGAACTTTCCCGCTACCAGTAAACCTAAATATAAGTTAAATGGTAATTGCTTTCTACCACAATATACTAAGAACAGTATGCTGCTCGCTTTACAACTGGTTTGACAATCAAACCAACCCGGATGCGCTTGAACGAGCATTGCGTTCGTGAAGCAGCTAGCAACGGCATCCTTCGAAATGCACTTAAACTGGATCATCGTTTCTTTGCCAGGTTTTGGAGGTCGGTTTTCCGTGCCGTGACACATCCGCACAAGCAAAGGTAAAACGTGCCGTCACTCCGTCAGCTACGGTCGGGGTTTTGGATCAATTATTAGCGCCGGTTTTGTGTTCGGTCCCGCAGGTCGAATGTAAATTTCATCTGCTGCTGCCACTGTCGGGTTTTGCGAAAAGCTTCATTCGGTTTGTTGGTCACGAAACTGTCCCCCGGTTGGTTTTTTTTTTCGGTTTACAAGAAAACCCGGAACGTGTGAGGATTGTCCTTTGCGAGACTTTTGTTTTGCCGTTCCGCTCACACACGGAGTCTTGCACATCTTTCTTCGCGAGCGCGTTTTGTACAATGGATTGGGTTGAAGATATTTATGGTGCTTTCTTAACCTTAAAAACCGGCTTCTGCCGCCTGCTGCCGATCTCTCCCGATGTGCCTGGCTCCCGATGATATGGAGCATCCATTTTGGGTAAAATTTTATTACCACCAGCACATCAGCACGGAGCTACGGGGTACGGTTGAATTATTTAGTTTTCCCGGGATAGAAAAAAAAAGAGGAAACCCCGAAACAAATATCTTCGGACGGATCGAATGTGGAAAGCGTGAATGGTAGCTTTGGAACCACATCACGACGGGGTAAACGATTGACAAAAGGAAACCCTTAAGAAGAACCACAAGTTCGACCCACAATCCGGCAATCTCCCGTAGGAATCGTCCGGCTTTTTGGCGGACGAGCGCACTTGCACCAGGCAAAATGGTTCCGATTTCCCGTGACGATGTTCGGACCGGACTTGTGGGGAAACAGGCGAAAACCCGTCGAGACAATCGAATTGCTTTTAAAATCCCCGATTCCCGATACCTTCCGATCTTGGTTAGTGGCAGCGTCTTCTTGTGGGCAGGTGACACAGACTAACCTCTCGCGCACTGCAATACCCACCCACACCCTCCAAAACGTCTCGCAATCCTCACTCGCAAATGGGACCATTCCACCACAAGTACACACACACACACTCACACAAAACATCCACTTCAATTTTCCAAACCACAAAACCCCGTGCTGTGGCGCGAAAGTATCCGCTGGGAAATATCGGCGAGTGGATTATCGCGGGGCAAACAGCGGATCCCGGTCGACTGCCCTCGGTTCCGTTTTATTTCGTCCGCAGTCCGCAGTACATTCGCTCTCCCGGTGGCACTTTCTTTCATCACCCGGGACACTTGAGCGCGCGCGAGAGTGAGAGCGAGAGAGAGCGTGCGAGAGCGGTAAAAAAGAGTCAAGTAATAATTTATCGTCACGCATGGCTGGTACCTATAGGAATAAATAAGCATTGCCGGAAAAGCATAAAATTCCCCTCATGTCCTCCACCCTCCCTCCCTCTCTTCCTCCATCCTGTCGAGCGTATTCGGGTTCTATCGTTTGCCATCGTTACAATTACATAAGCTCATGCCTCGGTCGTCCAGCCCGGCCCGTCGTGGGTCGTGAAGCGAATACACGGCGATGTTAAAATAATGAATCATTCCCTGCGCTTTGCGTTTTTGAAGATACACTTCCTCCATTTTACCTCTTCAAACTCCCCCTACCCCTGCTCCCAACTGCTCAAGCCAACGGATACACACCCCGTACAGGCCAGCAGTCCTTAAGAGATGGAGAGTTTTCCGTTTTCTTCCGTTCACGGTTTTTACCACCAATTCCTTGTGCGTCACTCCAGTGCCCGCATTAGAAACGGACCACAGCAATTTTTCTCTCGTGTTTTTTTTTTAATAATTTTGTATTCCGTCCCTTTCATTGCTTTGTCTGTCGGCAGATGTATGCGTGCTGGTCACATTAGCGAAACGATTACGCTTTTATGACGTTTGGACGTTAGGTCCAGGGACCGGAGTCGTGTGCTTACGCTTTTCCAGCGCTATATGAACCAACGGGAAGGTGTTGTGTTAGCTGATGAATGGTAATGCACACTTCTTCGAGGAGATCGAGGTTGTACATGACTATGTCAGGACTCTACCACGACTCTTAAATGATGAAAGGAAAAAGGTTTAACGACAAGTTTTTGCGAGTCAAGTAATGATGCAAATTTGACTTCAAGAAATTCTGTAGGAGATTTTCAATACTGATGTCTTAAAATATGAAGTTACTGAGAGGTTTCGTATTTAGACGACTTTTCAGGACTTTCTTGTAAAAATCCAGACTGATGTGTGATGAAGTGATGTGATCACCAACAATCTGTAAGCAACTGTAAGTTTAGCTTTTCGCTGTACTTACACATACTTACACGCAATGAACTGTGTTAAAGAATGTTCTTTAGAGGCCTTTCAATGCTTGTGATTAAAAACTATACATGAAATACGTATATCCACAGAGTCCTCGCATTTAGACGACTGCTCAGGAACTTGCTCCGTTGAAAAACTAATGTGTTTAGAAATGTTCTTTAGAGGCCTTTCAATGCTTGTGATTAAAAATTATACTTTTAATACGTATATCCACAGAGTCCTCGCATTTAGACGACTGCTCAGGAATTTGCTCCGTTGAAAAAGTAAGGAAATGTTTTTGGAGTAAAATTCATCAACTCAAGTGGTTAGGCTTAAAATAGTTTACCTCAAAAAACACACCTAATAAATCCGGAGCAACGTCAACTAAGCAAAGAACCCTGATTAAAGCTACGAGCAAAATCAACCCCAGCGAAGCCTGCAATGAAAGACAAAAGGAGTTTTCCAAAATGAGTAGTTGAAGCTAAAGTAATGTTTTTTTTTGCTTTCTCGAAGCGTATACCAACGGTGCTCGGTTAGACCATCCATCCGAAGGAAATTGTATCAATTAAGTTCTTTCCATCTATGAATCTCTGGTCTATAAGTTCTGCGCTCAGTAAAACCCAACGCAATCAACCCAAGCCCAGCAGGGCTAGCAGTCAGGAGCGAAAAGAACGCTCGAGAGCGAGACAGCGTACCTTGGGACGATTAGCCTTAATTACGCTAGTTTATCTCCGGATTTCCACGCCTTCCACCGTGTCCAATACGTTCGTTGGACACAGGACACGTCGAACCATCAGAACCGATCAGATAGCGAGAGATCTCATCCGAGATATGGTTCGTCATCTTCGCTGTTTGCCCACGTTGGCTCTGTTTCATGTGGCATGGTTGACAATGGACTGTTTGCGACCTTTCGCACCTGAAAAGCTTAGGACAGAGATTTCTGTGTGACTGAATATTTTATAACTTTAGCTTCACGGTAGATGCAAGGATGGCAAGATTATGTAAAGTTTGTCCGCTAACCTTACCTGCGATAAATTGAATTTGAAGAATGCTTTTTGTTCCCCCGAATGTCTCAAAATGTACTTACGGTAATGATTAATTTTCATACCAGCTTCCAAATTCTAAAGTCCTGACTCACCGAAACATATGGCGCAATTTTTCGTATTCATTACCAAGAAACCCCATTCTAGTGGTGTACGACTGTCACCCGCTGAGACTCTCTGTTTAAGGGTGGAAAAATATTCCAAAGCGATTCAAAAAATGAGTGAGAGAGCGAAAAACAAAACACCATCTCTTACGAAGGCACCGTCCACTGATGTTGAAGAAAATAATTTCAATCAACCAAAACCCTGAGTTCACGTTTTTGTCTCGTTTGTGCAAAAGTAAAAGGTTAATTCTATTTAGCAGCAACACCGCCAGCAGGTGGTATACCGTTTGCTCGCTTAGGGGTCTTAAAATGCGTATTGAAACATCAAAAGGGCAGCAACCATCTAACCTCCGGTTCGCGTTGTCCCTTTGTGCCATTCCGGGTTTTGATGACGGGTTGGCGTTTTTCGTTTTTTTTTGGCGCAAGATCTGTTTGGACGAAGGTTTTTGTTTGATCAGCAAGCTGATTAAAGAGGGCGCACACTTGAGGTGATTACAGAACCGAGGCAGGTGGGCGACCGGCACGATACTGACCTATTGATGGTTGGTATGTATCGTTGTAATTAGGCACGCTTTGACACACCGCACCATGATGCATGATGCGAGAAGGCTGTGATGGCGTAAACAACACCGAGGATGGCCATTAAGCCGTGATGGATTCGTTAAAGCGAATCTAGTGGAGTGCGGATTGCATACTGTTAGGCTGTTTGTGTTGTTTGTTAACATCCCTTGAGCAATATTGCGAAGGTAAAGCCATTTTCTAGAGCGCTCAAGGTTCACAGACTATAGTAACGGAAGTACATGCGTTACTAATAACAGTAACTTGATCAGTATACGTTACTAGGATCTGGTAAAGCAATAGATAGGTCCCATATTACTCGCAAAAGAGTAACCGAGATGGTTGCGTTACTAGTATCGGTAACGAGATCTGTTGAGAGCAACAGAAAGGCCCCATATTACTCGCAAGAGAGTAATGGAAACGATTGCGTTACTAGTAACGGTAACGATATCGGTATTCGTTACATGTATGTGGCAAATTCTTCGCGTTTGAGTAATCTCGCATAACTCAAGTTCCATACGATCAAATTAAATCAGTATACACAAGAGTAACTTCCAAACGAATCACAAGTAATAAATATTTCATGTACCGTGTAGTTATAGACGAAACATTTCATCATTAGAGTCCTAAAACTGCTGCTTCGAGAAAACATAAAGGCGCCCCTAATCGGTTTTACCAAAGACTTTTATCGGATTTTAGCTATTTGTTGTTGATTTCCTGTCTATGGCATTAGCCATAAAGTAATTCACACCCGCACGACGTGAGTTTAGTGAGCGAAACCTCAACCGTAAACTTTACCGCAAACGTACGGCAGCACGTAATGGAAAACTTTGGCCCTGGGCCCCGGGAAGGAAAAATGATGAAAGTCGTGGGCCGCCCGCAAAACCCGTTGACAGCTGGGCAATAATAACTTTACATCGCGCGCACGCACACCGCTCACTCGGCAGCATCGAAATGTATCGAAAGACTGGGTAAAACAAATCAACATGAGTTAACTGAGGGGCGAAACACGGCTACGAAAGAATCGCAAGCGAGCGAGCACCGGTGCACAAAGGTGCAAAATAAAAATGGAAGCAACTTCACCGGTACGACACCCAGAAAAACAAACAAAACAAAACAAAAACTGGAGCGAAATCCCTCAAAGTCCCGCGTGGGATTCGAGAGCGCGCGCGCCCGGATGAATCTTTCATCGGATGAAGTCACCAAGGCGTACTAAACTGTCAGTTAAGCGAAATTGAAGTCGATAAACTGCCAAACAAAGGAAGGATCGCACCGAACGCCGCACACTTGTTTTTTTTTTTTTTGTTTTGTTATGCTTTTCTGGTTTTCCTCGTGTGCTTTCCGTTCGTTTTTTTTTGGATGTGGAAAACGGGCGAACGAATTTTTGAAGAGTGCTACCGGCGCACGGTATGATTGTTGCGGTTTGCCGGTTGGGCTAGATTAACGTTTCGCGCGCGCTCGCTCGTTCAAAGGTGTCGCTATGGCAGCCGATACGTACCGGCCGTGAACGATTGATTCCCCGAGCTTCAGCATTGGTGTTTGGGGGTTTGTGTCGAGCAGGAAAATCGGTCGACCAGGAAAATACAAAAATGTTCCCACCACGATGGATGAGTGTTTCGGGGGTTTTTGTCAGTGCAGCGTTCAATTACCCGTACCCCGGATTGTGTGAAGGAAAAAATTGATTCTAGTTTTATTGTATCATTTGTTACCCTCCATCCATAACCGGGGCGTTCCTGTAGAGGTGTACTCTAGTCAAATATAGAACGCTATGCAAATTACTTCACAATAATTTATGTAATATTCAGAATTTAAAGACTGTTCGTTCTTGAAACGTTCGTTGAAAGTCATTTAGTGTTGGAACTAGAGATAAGAATCAATTCAGTTAGCAGGTGCTACAACTGCTTCGTAGTCTGATTTTGTCTATCAAACGCCATCACTCCATCACAGTTTGGGCCTACTACGCCTTCTCTGTTTAAGTGGACGGCCTAAAAGAACTTTAAGGACTCGATTGTCCGGTGCCATTCTCATGACAAGACCAGCCAAGCGAAGCCTTACGATTCTTATTCGCTTCACCATGGTGAGGTCTCCGAACAGCTGGTAGAGACTCAGAGAATCCATCAGAGCATTCTCTTCTCGAACACAGCTAAGAGAGATTTGTCAGAGTACATGACAGAGTCCATTTCTCAGATGCATATTTACTGGGAACAGCGTAGTCCTCTGCGACAGGTTTTTGTACTTGAGAAATTCCCTATGTATGTAGTATGACTGATTGCTAAACAGCACGTTTGCGACAGCATCCTTTTAACCCCAGATAGGTGAAGTTTTGTACGGCATCGAAGTAAGCTACTGTCATGTAAGAAGAGGTAAGCTACTATTATGTTAGAGACCCTAAAACCATTGCTTTTTATGCCTGTTTTATGTCTTGACTTGTAGAAAATGGTCCTTGAAGTATCCAACATCGAGAATCGTGGATGCCCCTCTTCCAGGTTGCACCAAGTTGAGGATAAGACAGGCAAGTTCATCGCACTGGCATAGATCGTTGCAGGGAGCCTTCAGAGTTTAATTCTTCCAAGCCTGGTAAGCTTGACCGGGACTCCAATTGAGCGCATTTCGTTGTATACTGTCATATGCGACTTCCATCTCAGAATCCTCTCTGATAGTTACCAACTATCTCTTCGGCGAACGAGACAAGTCAAGCTTTTAGTACTAAGGAGAAGAGACGCGATGAGATTACTGCTAGCCAGTTCTAATTTCCACATCAATTTTAATACCTAACCTTAGCGCAATAATCCCTAATTTAACGCCCAAAAGTTTACTTACTCCTTGTCGGAAAACGTATGCGGATTGCCTAACTAACAGGCGCAAAAACACCGAAAGCACCACTAACGCTTAGAGTTTTAAGAAAAGAATTTGCGTTTTAAAAATGTTTGCAATATGTTTTAGTTTAGCAAACGGCTGCCTACAACTATCACTCATTCCTACGCTTGTGCAGCGTAATGCACAGGCAAAAAGAAATTTGAATTCTTCACCGGCGTTGCCGACGCTGCCGAAAGCTGATGGAAAAATAATTTAGCTCTATCGTCGGATGAAATATGAAAGCAATATCCATCCATCCTCGACTAGCTAGCTAGCTGTTCGCTGCGAGAAGGTGTGTTGAGTAAGGGCGAGAATTGCAGCGAAAGAAAAGCACACAAAGCGATGGAGGGATGATGGAAGCATTCTTTCAAATTAATCGCATAAATCAAACCGCGCCCGAACCTGAACTTCTTAAGATTTACTAATCCGACCGGTTTAATGGAGTCGGCGGGCGCGAAAAGTGTGCCATCCGGGAGGGGAGGAAAAGGTATATTCACGGAAAAAATATATAACAACGTGGTAAAGAAAAAGCACACAAACACATACCTCCAAAATAGACGACCCTTGTAGAAACCTTCGTCGGACGAGACTGTTTGTGGAGTGTTTTAAGAGTTTTTCTCTTTTCTATTGCTTGCCCTGCTACGCGTTCGCCTCATTCTGAGTGATATTTTCTACAACCCTCACGCACACACACACGTACATACGTACATCCCAATCGGACTCAGAATGTTCCTGCAAAATTTGGCACTGCGTCATCGTTTTCTGTATCAAGAAGAAAAACGAAAACGAAGACGATCCTCGAAGGACTCGAAGTAGCACCGACTCAAACTCTTCCATGGAATCATTTTCCGTTTTCTTCGTGTGTGTATGTGCGAGTGTGTAAAGTGTACAGAAGCACGTGGAAATATTTATCCCTCCCTCCTCTTTCTTTCACCTCCCCCTCCACACACAAACACACACACACACACACGGCACTAAGGCACACTGGCAAAATGTGAATGATCTCTTAAGAGGCTTTCAGCGAAAATACGGTTTTTCAATTTTTCATCGCTTCCATTACCATCGGTTTTTTGGGTTTTTGGGTTGGGAATGGTGTTTTTTTCTTTCGTTGCCTGCCACTTTCTCTTCCTCTTTCCTCTCTCTCTCTCTCTCTCTCTTCTAGTCCTCTTCTCGTGTGCCTGTTTCTTGCGGTTGCGGGTGCCCTTGTTTCGCTCGTCCTGCGACAGTTCCATCGTTTGCCGCGACAAACCCAGCTCCCTAGATGCTATTTTTCTTCCGCTGCTGTTCGTTCGCATCTTTCCGAAGGGTAGCCCGGTGCACACGCGGCTTGGTGCTTTGCTAAATTTCGGCTGATTCGATGCGGTTGACATTCGCTAACTTTGGCGTTTCCTTCGAGGTTCTGCTTTCCCTCCAGGAAGGGATTTTCAAAAAAAGATTTCCAATAATCCTCAACCAGCGACCAAGTTTGAGTCAACTTTTCGCTCAAAGCTCTCGCACCTCTCGCGACTGTTACACCGATCAGCACAGCCAAGCTCTACGGTGCAGCCAACGCCAAACATAAGCGAAGGAAAAGCGGCGTCGATTTGTTTCGGCGTACCTTTCATTTCCTTTTGGGCGTGCAAGTAAATCATCATTCAACCAATTTCGGGGCACCGACTCTGGGGAACGTAACCACCGCGCACACGGGTGTTGCAGATTACTGTCAAACTGGTTTTCCCCTGACAGCTGGCTAAAAATCGAATTCTGTCAAATGGAAACCTTTTTTATTCTGCGGAGCGATGCCGTGCAGCAGAGAGAAACATCGAACTGGTTTCTTTAACTTTTGCTTTTCGTACCTCATTTTGAAGTGTTTTTTTGTTGTTTAAATATGTGAACGAATGTCTGGATGCCTCAAAATCGAGCAAATGCTTCATCATGTGTTCACAAAGTGCTTTTGATACCTTTTTTAACATGTTGTAAGTGTATTGTTTGTGTGAGTAGTGAGTTTTTTATGATAAGGTGTATAACTATCAGGTACTCCACGTCTCTCAGCGCTTGCAGGTCTCTTATAGGAGTATTTGGCTTTCTTCCAAGTGCAGTTACTCCAGAAAGGAGCTGCGGACAGGTTTCATCAAAAGCCTGACTTACGAACCTACTTATCAGGCGCTATCCTCGATACCGCTCACGGTCTAGCGCCGGCGTCTGCCAATCCATTATCCCGGCCGTTCTGGCGGACGCATCAACGCCATCACTCCATCTCAGTTTGGGCCTACCACGCCTCCTCTGTCCATGTGCCATTCTCATGATATGACCAGCTCACCGGAGCCTGGCGAGCCTAATTCGCTGCACGATGGTAAGTTCACCGTACAGCTCGTAGTCCAACGATGTCTATGTCATCAGTGTATGCCAAGATCTGGAGTGACTTATAGAAGATGGTGGATGGATTTATAGAAGAAGGGGGCGACCCGGTGGTGTTGCGACAGCGGCGCCGGTCTTCACACGGCAGGACCGGGGTTCAAGTCTCATCTGGGCCGTTCCCCCATAGTGAGGATTGACTAACCAACTATGCGATATCAATTAGTCTAGTAAGCCAGAAATGGCAGGCATGACCTTAAGATTTTGTTAGTTCAAGAAAGAAGTATAGAAGATGGTCCCCGAAATTTCCACCTCCGAGTCTCGGATGGCCCTCCCTAGCACCAGATTGAATAGGAGGCAGGCAAGCCCGTCTCCCTGGCGCAGACCCTTGGTGGTAGCAAAGGGCCCTGAGAGTTTTCCATCCACCTTCACCTGACATGTGATGTTGGTCATTGTCATACGTACAAGCCTGGTAAGCTTGGCCGGGATTCCAAATGAGCTCATTGCGTCGTTGCGTTTTACCCTGGCTATGCTATCGAATGCGGCTTTAAAATCAATGAAGAGATGGTAGGAGTGTAGCTGCTGTTCCGCCATCTTCTCCAAGATTTGCCGCATGGTGAATATCTGGTCCAAAAAGCCTGACATGACCACTTTAACAATCAAAAGCCTGACATGACCGCATTAAGTGGTCGAAGACCTCCCAACATCAAAGCCTTTGAACCAGGGGCGTAGTCTTACTTGAGGTAATATGGAGTAGCACAAGCGTCCAATGTCGTCTGCGCACCACCACTGTTGGCACTTAGTTCGTCAGTACTGTCGAGGCATGATCAACATCTACTGAGGATATATTGGGCGTGTTAGAATTTGTCTAGCGAGAGCGCCCTCTTTCGCAAGCCGATCGGCATGTTCATTTCCAATTATTTAGCAGTGAGCTGGGATCTATGTTAAGGATATAGTAAAGACACTTTCCGGTTCTGGTTGATAAAAGTATTTTGAGACTCCAATCGTCCGAGATTTAAACGGCTTCAATTGCACTGAGACTGTCGCTGAAAATGACATAACTGCCTGGTTGTCTAGAAGCAATAGCTTCAATTGCAACAAGCTCAGCAACAAACATAAAGCATGGTTCTTCTAGCTGTCGGGAAAATTTAACGTCCTTGCAAATTTTCACAGCCACAGTTTTACCGTCTATGTTTTAGTCATCTTCACAGCCACAGTTTTACCGTCATGTTGGAGACCACCGGAGCGGCCCGGTGGTATATACGATAGCGGCGCCGATCTTCACACGGCAGGAGCGGGGTTCTAATCCCGGCGGACCGCCTCCCCGTACGCAGGACCGACTATCCAGCTTCGGGTAAAACTTAATCACAGAAAGCTAGCAATAGCTGGCAGACCAAAACCTCACGAGGTTGTAGTGCCAAGGAAGAAGAAGAAGAAGAAGTTGGACTCATCTGTGAAATGGGCATTGCTCATGTCAATGCTGTCAAAAAGCTGTTCGAACAATTTTGTCGCTATTACTAGCTTCTTTCATGGCAGTGCTGATAGACAGAACTTAGTCCAAAGAAGCAGAGTGTAGACAGATGCCCCACATCCAGGGAGATGAAGTCACTGAGGTTTCGAGGTTGTGGATTCCGATTCCGCTTTTGGAATCGATTCCGATTCTGGAACCGTTTCCGGAAACAGTAACGTAGCTGATTCCCGATTCAATAAGTGATTCCGATTTTAAAATTGATGCCGGTTTAGATTGCGATTCCGATTTTTGCTCCTATTCCGATTCTGATTTCGATCCCTGTAAAGATTCTTGAACCGTATCAGTTTGCTGTCATGGTGAGCCTATGGGACCTGGGCCTATGGGACCGAATCGGATCTATTGAAGAGTTCCTGACATATGAGCACAACTAACTATCAAACATGATGATGATGTTGATGGCACCCGCACACACTCTCAATTTGAGACGATCATACATAAGTTCCAGCTCTTCGAGGTTGTGGATTCCGATTCCGCTTTTGGAATCGATTCCGATTCTGGAACCGTTTCCGGAAACAGTAACGTAACTGATTCCGGATTCAATAGGCGATTCCGATTTTAAAATTGATGCCGGTTTAGATTGCGATTCCCATTTCTGCACCTATTCCGATTATGATTTCGATCCCTGTAAAGATTCCTGGTGAGCCTATGGGACCTGGGCCTTTGGGACCGAATCGGATCTATTGAAGAGTTCCTGACATATGAGCACAACTAACTATCAAACATAGTTGGACTCATCTGTGAAATGGGCATTGCTCATGTCAATGCTGTCAAAAAGCTGTTCGAACAATTTTGTCGCTATTACTAGCTTCTTTCATGGCAGTGCTGATAGACAGAACTTAGTCCAAAGAAGCAGAGTGTAGACAGATGCCCCACATCCAGGGAGATGAAGTCACTGAGGTTTCGAGGTTGTGGATTCCGATTCCGCTTTTGGAATCGATTCCGATTCTGGAACCGTTTCCGGAAACAGTAACGTAGCTGATTCCCGATTCAATAAGTGATTCCGATTTTAAAATTGATGCCGGTTTAGATTGCGATTCCGATTTTTGCTCCTATTCCGATTCTGATTTCGATCCCTGTAAAGATTCTTGAACCGTATCAGTTAACTTTCCTGGTGAGCCTATGGGACCTGGGCCTATGGGACCGAATCGGATCTATTGAAGAGTTCCTGACATATGAGCACAACTAACTATCAAACATGATGATGATGTTGATGGCACCCGCACACACTCTCAATTTGAGACGATCATACATAAGTTCCAGCTCAAAAACTGTCAAAATTTGAGGATAATCATAGAAGTGTGTTTTCCATTTGATTCGGAACGTTACAAAGAAGTCTTGCTTAATAATATCGATCACCCTGATAATACGTGCCACTTCATCACGATGTAAAACCTTCCGAACCCGGATAGAACGAAACGACTTCATTTTAAGAAACAACGCCCCCGGTTGACCGGTGTGGACCACGGTTCAATTCACCTTAATTACGAACCCTGGCTGAGATGTAATGGGGAAAAGATTTGTTTTTTTTTTTCATACCATCGAGCAAGTGGTCACAAGCGTTTCGGAAAAGGAAAACAAACGATAGAACTCCTAAAAGACGATGATGTTGATGGCACCCGCACACACTCTCAATTTGAGACGATCATACATAAGTTCCAGCTCGAAAACAGTCAAAATTTGAGGATAATCATAGAAGTGTGTTTTCCATTTGGAACGTTACAAAGAAGTCTTGCTTAATAATATCGATCACCCTGATAATACGTGCCACTTCATCACGATCTAAAACCTTCCGAACCCGGATAGAACGAAACGACTTCATTTTAAGAAACAAACGCCCCCGGTTGACCGGTGTGGACCACGGTTCAATTCACCTTAATTACGAACCCTGGCTGAGATGTAATGGGGAAAAGATTTGTTTTTTTTTCATACCATCGAGCAAGTGGTCACAAGCGTTTCGGAAAAGGAAAACAAACGACAGAACTCCTAAAAGCCTGACACAAAATAGCGCAAACCACTATTAATGAATTCTTCTCGTGTACTCTCCGACACGCAATTGCACCACCCGATCGGAGAAGGGTGTGGAGAAGTTAGGAAGGGGTTTGAGGGGGGGTTAAGCTTAAATATTTGATACATATTTCCCACCCCATTTTCCCGGTGGGGCACGATTGGAGCGGGCTGGGGGCATTAAAATAATCCACGTTTGGCTGTCACCTTTTGCCGCACCTGAATTATTAATGAGTCCCACCACTTGAAAGCCCGCACCAGGGCCAGCTAGAGATACCCGAGCCGGGCCGAGAAGTTGCCGAGAGAAAAAAGGCCCCAAAAGAATCAACGCAATGTAAAAAAAAAACGATATCTTCTGCCTAACTGCTGAGCTCAATTTCTTAGAAACTTTTCGAAAACCTGTCCGAACGAGTAGCGTACCGTGCTGAAGAACACAAAATAAAACCTGAGTCGTTGAGCGAAAGATGCAAAGACAAAAAAACACTGGAGCAAAAGAAGGAAAGTACAAGGCATGGGCACCCGACGACCCTACAACAGTACGAAAGTATAATTCCCGTTGATATTGATTGACCGGGCCTCGGTGTATCGGTGAATAGCGTCCGGGGAGTTGTTGCCATCTGCAAAATATGTTTTGCTACAAACTCGCTCGCATCCGACGGACAGTCGGATGAGTGGAAACCATGCAGGAGGGTAGAAAAACTGTGTGGAAGGTTTTAGATGTTGTGTTGTGTTTTGTTCATGTTTGCTTTCTTTTCCTATACTTCCCAACTTTTTCTTTCTGGATATAAATAAAAAGAGTTTTACTTTTAATATAAAACAATGCTTTCAGATTTATATGTTTTAATAAATAGAGTAGAATATATCGGTTCCGTAATTGGTTCCGAAATTGAAACTATATAGGTTCTGGAATTAGAGTCACTGAGAGAATTTGAATCAAGTTCCCAAATTCCGTAACAGTCTAGGTTTTAAATCCGGTTCGATTTCAGCTGCTATTTAATCTATCCATAATGCTTTTCAGAGGACCTCTAGTGCATTATAGTGGAAGATGTGGAGAGCAAAGATTGCTCTTCAATTGAGTAGGTTAGGTTATGTAAAGCAAAGTTGAATAGGTTCGCGAGGACTCGCATTGGATGGTCAATAAATATAGAACAATGATCTTCTTGGGGCGAGCCGGTGGTGTATATGATAGCGGCGCCAGTCTCCACACGGCAGTACCGGGTTTCGAATCCTGTCCGGACCGCCTCACCGTACGCAGGACTGACTATCCAGCTGCGGGTAAAATCAAGTCCAAGACCTTTTTCTTTTTGTTAACGGAGAGGTAACCTTGAAAAGATACCCGCCAAGAAGAAGTTGTTGCAACAAACAACGTCCTCCGAGATGGGTTATGCGGGATTCATCGTGACACCTGGCCCATGAAGCGAACCAGGCTGCCGATGGGACCCAACTAAACCACTCCTCGACCTGATCCGAACGCTGCCGATGCGCTGATGTGCGTAGTACTCCATGCAGAGACCCTTGTTGTTGATGCTCTGCTGCTTTCTGAGATGCTCCTGATGCTTCGTGCCTCCTTTTCCGCTGCTGCTGTTCCGGTTCGCCCATCCGTGGCCATCACTTTCCAGGCTGCTCAGATTATTCGTCGCTGCTGTCGCTGCTTCCGTTGTCGTGCTTCAGTGTTCTGCAAAATATGTTTTGCTACAAACTCGCTCGCATCCGACGGACAGTCGGATGAGTGGAAACCGTGCAGGAGGGTAGAAAAACTGTGTGGAAGGTTTTAGATGTTGTGTTTTGTTCATGTTTGCTTTCTTTTCCTATATTTCTCAACTTTTTCTTTCTGGATATAAATAAAAAGAGTTTTACTTTTAATATAAAACAATGCTTTCTGATTTATATGTTTTAATAAATAGAGTAGAATATATCGGTTCCGTAATTGGTTCCGAAATCGAAACTATATAGGTTCTGGAATTAAAGTCACTGAGAGAATTGGAATCAAGTTCCCAAATTCCGTAGCAGTCTAGGTTTTAAATCCTGTTCGATTTCAGCTGCTATTTAATCTATCCATAATGCTTTTCAGAGGACCTCTAGTGCATTATAGTGGAAGATGTGGAGAGCAAAGATTGCTCTTCAATTGAGTAGGTTAGGTTATGTAAAGCAAAGTTGAATAGGTTCGCGAGGACTCGCATTGGATGGTCAATAAATATAGAACAATGATCTTCTTGGGGCGAGCCGGTGGTGTATATGATAGCGGCGCCAGTCTCCACAGGGTAGGACCGGGATTCGAATCCTGTCCGGACCGCCTCAACGTACGCAGGACTGACTATCCAGCTGCGGGTAAAATCAAGTCCAAGACCTTTTTCTTTTTGTTAACGGAGAGGTAACCTTGAAAAGATACCCGCCAAGAAGAAGTTGTTGCAACAAACAACGTCCTCCGAGATGGGTTATGCGGGATTCATCGTGACACCTGGCCCATGAAGCGAACCAGGCTGCCGATGGGATCCAACTAAACCACTCCTCGACCTGATCCGAACGCTGCCGATGCGCTGATGTGCGTAGTACTCCATGCAGAGACCCTTGTTGTTGATGCTCTGCTGCTTTCTGAGATGCTCCTGATGCTTCGTGCCTCCTTTTCCGCTGCTGCTGTTCCGGTTCGCCCATCCGTGGCCATCACTTTCCAGGCTGCTCAGATTATTCGTCGCTGCTGTCGCTGCTTCCGTTGTCGTGCTTCAGTGTTATGGTTGCAGTTACGATGACTGTTGTTGCTGTCTCGCTTCTCCTGTTGTTCGCCGTCTTTGTTGTCATCTCCGTCTTGCCGTTGGTGGACTTTCCTCATTCCACATAGAACAATGATCTTCTTGGGGCGAGCCGGTGGTGTATATGATAGCGGCGCCAGTCTCCACACGGCAGTACCGGGTTTCGAATCCTGTCCGGACCGCCTCACCGTACGCAGGACTGACTATCCAGCTGCGGGTAAAATCAAGTCCAAGACCTTTTTCTTTTTGTTAACGGAGAGGTAACCTTGAAAAGATACCCGCCAAGAAGAAGTTGTTGCAACAAACAACGTCCTCCGAGATGGGTTATGCGGGATTCATCGTGACACCTGGCCCATGAAGCGAACCAGGCTGCCGATGGGACCCAACTAAACCACTCCTCGACCTGATCCGAACGCTGCCGATGCGCTGATGTGCGTAGTACTCCATGCAGAGACCCTTGTTGTTGATGCTCTGCTGCTTTCTGAGATGCTCCTGATGCTTCGTGCCTCCTTTTCCGCTGCTGCTGTTCCGGTTCGCCCATCCGTGGCCATCACTTTCCAGGCTGCTCAGATTATTCGTCGCTGCTGTCGCTGCTTCCGTTGTCGTGCTTCAGTGTTATGGTTGCAGTTACGATGACTGTTGTTGCTGTCTCGCTTCTCCTGTTGTTCGCCGTCTTTGTTGTCATCTCCGTCTTGCCGTTGGTGGACTTTCCTCATTCCACCTCACTTGGAGGGTTCTTGTTCACACGCCGGGCAGTTCGGCGAGCCTTCTAGGGTACCTTTGTCAACGAAGTAGCACCGGAGAAACCCGTGTCCTGTAAGGAGTTGGGTGAAATAAAAATCAACCTCTCTGTGCCTACGACTAACCCAGGTCATGATGTCCGGGATCAGCCTCCTCGTCTTCAATTCAAGCGATCTCTGCTGTTCTGTTCCAGCTGTCCACTGTTGTTGGTCTTCTCGCGTTGCCGGCTCCGTATGTCTGGTGCTGAATCATTTTCTCGCTGCCTTTCCGTTGTAGAAGCGGATATCCTCCTCTATGAGAAGGACTAGCGGCGCAAGCGGCGTCATACAAAGTATTCTGGAAGGCACTGGCTAGTCGAAGTACTATTGTGCAATGTGTCCTCTGGATTGTGGTTGTCTTTCGATGAGTGTCTTTCTGTAGAAGAGTCCGTTCAGAGCGGTCAAGCCATTCGTGATGCGAGATGCCTTGCTGCAAACCTTCTCCAGAGGCCGGCCGTGGTGCTGCTTGCGGCAGAGCTCAACCCCAAGGTACTTGAGCGACTCCGTAGAGGGTGCAGAAGATCATGTAGCCGGTCTTTTGATGGTCCCCATTCCTCCCATCCAACGCTCGTTCGTCTCTAAGTTCCGTGTAGCTAGGTCACTGATGTCCCGTGTGTCTCTCCCTAGAAAGGTAAACACCACGTCGTCAGCAAACCCTATAATGTCCGCCCGCGTCCCGAACAGCTCCAGGTGGAGAAGGTCGTCGTACATAACATTCCACAGTGGTGAAGAACCGACATCGAACCGATTTTCGAAGTAGTTCCGCTGCAACGCCTGAAGGTGCAGTGGCGTGTTTCTTCCCTGCAGAGCCACTCCGATCGCTTTCAAGCTGGCCGTGTTGAAGGTGTTCTTCACGTCGCAGGCCAAGATCTACTTAGGTTGTAGTGACAGAGAAAAAGCAGAAGAATCTTCTTGTCACTAACTACGAAAACTGAAACACTTCATGAATCTGTACAGGAATTGGAGTTAGAATCTGAATTTGTTCCGGAATCTGAATCGGGATTAATACTGGAATCAGCTCCAGAATTGGTTCCAACACAGCGGAATTGAAACAAACTATTTCAGATTCTGAGGACTCATCAATTGACTCCCCCGACACAGACAGTTAAGTTTAACTGTCATCGACTAAATGTATTCAACTTAATTTATTAACAACATTATAAAAGTAGCTTACTTCAAATCGAATTCTTTTGATTGAAAAGAAAAACTGAGATACTTTTTAACTTTTTTGTTGTTGTTTCTATTACATAAGCAATCAAACAAAACCAAATCATTACCCACAGCAAGCAACACAAGTCAGTCTCAGTCCAATATCCGCATTCCAATCGATTTGGAGTGTCAATATCTACCACCCTACCGAAAATCGGCAATCCGCTCAGCAGACACATTCTTCCGGGACGTCCATTTTACTACTTTCCTGCTTTTTTTTTGTAGTTATTGGGCACAACCACAGCGCCTACCGTTCCGTAAGAATATAAAGATTAATGTCCATTCGGTCGCTGGTGAAAAGTGAGTAGTACCGTGTTTTTTTTTTTTGCCGGAATGCCAGGTGTTGTTCAGGTCCTCTGCCTGCGAGAGCTTAGGAGCGAATGGCAAATCCGTGTGTGGGCAGCACTACCGTAGCTCATAATTTCGATCGATGTTGGCTTGTTTTTCTTTTATTGCTACATGTGTACATGTCCCCCATGCGTGTGACAACAGCCGGATTGTCCGAACAAAAGCAACAAACTCGCATCGATCTCCAACTGATAAGGGTGAACTTTTTCGTGTCGCTGTGGGTTCGCTATCAATGCCGGATAGTGGTGGCAATTTGAGAGGATTGTACAGTGACGATGGTCATCATTATCATTAGTTGGGAGAGATTTGCTATCCGGCAGGGGGCGCACGTCGGGTGTGAAGCTGAACAGAGGAAGACTAATGATGCTTACTTAGCGCCTAATGCAGTCCCCATGGGGTGAGCTTGGGCTTGGGTTGTAGTAATGGGAAAAAGTTCAAACAGTGCTAACTACGTGCTCCGAACGATACGTTACGGGTTCGGAAGAAATATTGTTAAAGCGGATGCAGATTTTGTAGTAAATGCACCTGACACAAAAATGTTTGAACTAAGCTCACCGAAAGCATCAAAAAGAACCCATTTTGCACCCGTCAAATAACGTCCAAGAAAGCGGAAAAACTCCAATAATCCAACCATTGACAGAATTCGTTTAAAACCCAGTTTTTGGCACAACAGTTTCCACCTGCCCGTTTTTCCGTGCCGCATTTCACACCTCACAAAATGTGGAAAGAATTCAAATGCTCGAGACGCTCGACAGGTTTCCGACATTCGTTTCGCCAGCATGAAACCCGCCAACAGGACTCGCAATGGTAGTTTCTCACCGTTCACCGTGCTTCCTGGAGCGGGAAAAACTTATACGATGCACCTTGACCGGCGGTTGGGTTTTCGTTCCCCGGCTCTACGTAGCGTTGTTGGGTGGGTGGCTCGTGCACCGCCAACGAATGGTCCAACTTTTGCACGAGATAAGTTGAAGATTTTCGATCAATTTAATTACCCGTTTGAGGTTTGATCGGTGAATGAAATGAAGCAAAACTAATACCCGCATACATTTGTCGTTTTGTTAAAAGTTTTTTCTCTCTTATTATCCCTCTCTCTCTCTCTCGCTCTACTAATGCGAAATCTTTGATGCAACTTTGACTCCAAAATGAACCTCCAAAATGTGGAACGAAATGAACAAATCTTGAAATTTCTCATACATTTCCGATGCGTTTTTGTTTCTACTTCCGCTTTGACAAGGTTGATGTGCTTGTTGCGAACATAAAACCATCCTCCCACACACCCACACACACACACACGCACGTGACACATGAGTGCATGGGGAATAAAATCCAGACGCTTGCAGGCGGCATCATCTCGCCCCAAAACCAGGAGAGCGCTCGTACTCGATTGCTCACAGTCGGTGTCACGCTGGAATTTATTGGATGATTACTTTTATGTTGCTTTTAGCATAAACAAATAAAGCGAGCCTTTTCTACATTTCTTTACCGCCAACAACAACACCAACTACACAATGCACAAAAGAGAGAGAGAAAGAAAAACATTACTACACTAACCACCATTCCATCCATTCATCTACGTACATTGCACACCTGGATCGTTTGTGTATCGCTCACGGTGGTACCGAAACCGGGTGCTCGAAGGACATAATGTGCCGCGCGTGTTATGCGCCTGGCAGGTAGGCAATCTTTGTGTATATGGGTAAACACGTGCCTAGCTATTTAGCTTATCCATGTGAGGCTTCTGAAAAGGTTTTCAAATTCGATGTAATTTCTTACAACCGAAAAGAATGCTCCTGCGATTATGCTGTTTTAACCCGCTTTTAAGCGTTAAAGTTTAGCAAATTTATGGTACATTTTAATGTAAACAAGATTCACTTTCTAGAAGAACAACAACAATTTGAACTTTCTGCTGAACTCAAGCTGCAAGAACTAAAGCTTGATGTTTCTCTATCAACAGCCGTTTTATACACTTGAGACGTTTGCCTTTGCGTGATTCACCAGTTCCATTTTATCGCTCAAAACCTGTGCAGCTTATACGCCTAAAGGTAGGCAATTCCTAAGCATGGCTGGCAAATTAGCTGTTCTGGGGATTGTTTACCACACAATAATCGTTCAAGTTGATAAACTCGTCTTGCATAGTTCAGAACAAAATACAGTGAATCAAAATATTTCTTACCGGGTAATTTAATATAATTAATCAATATAATTAGTATTTTAATTTCACTAAAAAAGTTCATTTATTTCTCTGCCTTCTTTTACCAATATGTCTATCTAGCGATCATTTAAGTTTTCTTTCAGTCCTAACCTCCTGCAGTGGCTAACTCTTACCGTAAATAACACTTAAAGCGCCTAAAGGTAGGCTATTATAGTACAGAAACGGGTTTTTGCTTAATGTACAGATTATAAGCTGTGTTTAATACAGATTGCACACATGGGAATGGCAATAATATCCCAAATTTTATTTCTACAACGAATTCAGATTCAAAAACACTTTCTAGAATGAAATAAAAATTCATATTAAAACGATGAAATTACTAACAATTTTAGAATTAGAAGCAAATTTTTTTATTGTTTCACGCAGAAAATGAAACCGTGCAGACGCTTCAAAAAGAATGTAAAATTAAAACACTAAATCATTTTTTTTTATCCATCCGCCCACAACAATCGACCCATTGTGCGAAAGGTAATTCAATGCAGAGGCACTCGGATGGCCATCCGATCGAAATGGTCCACCCTCTCAAATGGCGTGCGTGTGCCACTAGATTCACGGTAGACGTAAAACACCTCTCCCTTCCTCTAACCGCCCCTCCCAATCCAACGCCCCCTTCTATGAGATGATTGAATGAAGAAGGCTCGGGCAGTGGGGCTCGGGCCGGAGATCGCGCGGCAGCCCATTGCCATCGATGACGATATTGAAAACATAAAGCTTATTTTATGCGTAATAACGATAATAATATGAAATAATAACTGACAGATTTATAACGACACGTTTGCCTGCATGCAACCCAACACACACACACACATGCTCAAGAGCTGGCTCAGTACAGCGCGACGTCCCACTATTCTGGCTTACGAAAGGGACATATGTGACATCCCGTTTCTAGCAGTTTTGCTAGCATCCTATACCCAAACACACACACACACAGATGAAGACTATCTGCATCTCAACCCACCCACCGACTCCCAAGCAAAGGTGATCTTGGAATGCTTGAAAAAGCGCGCGCGCGCGCGACCCATGTGCCTTCCTTACTGCCCGCAAAAGACGCGGGGAAAAAATGGGCAATATTTTCATGCAAATTATTTCCGCTTTTCCGCGTGGGGGAGGGGGTTCCGCAGCAGAAAGCTAGCTTCCGGTTGTTCTGGCTCGCACATTTCTGCCAGTCCCTCATTGCGGACCGATCGGGTCGGTGTTTTTATGGCTGTGCCTTAGTTTACAATAAATTAATTCCGTATTTAGGCCTTATTCCGGAAGTTTCCTTACGTGGGGGAGTTTTTTTTTTTTGGACCTGGGACGAAGGAGGGGAAGGCGAAGGTGGGTTGGCAATCGAAATCGAGGCAATGGAAGGAATGTCGTGCCAGCGTTCAATTGTGAACGGTGGTTGTTTCGGGAATGATTTTTTAAGGTGACGAATTGATGTCCCGTTCACGCGTTCCACAAGCCCCGGTTAGTGGTTGTGTTAGGAGCGTGATTGGAAAGGGGGAAGGGGAAAGGAAGGAAGCATAAATCATCAACCGCTTAATGAAATCGCCTCCATATTTCATCGGTGTAGGTGGGTGAGTGTGTGTGTTTTATTTTGTCCCCTATTCGGTGTTTCCCTGCTTCCCGATAAGTGGCCGAATGTTCTGCTATTAGTGACACATTTTAAAGCACACGGTAGCACCGGTGCACGGTCAAGGATTATGGCCGTGTGAGGGTTGTTAGCTTGACGAATAGCTTCTTAGATCGATTTGTAGCACGAAAGCTAGCTGTAACTCCACTCATTTGCCCGCAGTGTGCTGTGCTTTTGATTTATGAAGTACTGGCGCATACTTTCCGGACACCGGCTGTCGGATGGATTTTGCTGGATGGATTGAGCACTTAATAGTAGTTCAGTGTAAGCGCTTGTAATGCACCTGTAAAGCTTGCTTTAGCGTTGGACGTTTTTGGAGATACGGGTCTCCAAACTTTTCGCACTTGAGTGCTTTTGTAGCAATACAAACCGAACTGCATTGAAACCCGGTTTTGAGTTACCCCCGTAGACATTTTAAGCCCTCAGAATTTCCCACAATCACAATTCTTGAAGGAAAAGAATATCTTAAATCTGAACAGTTAGTAGTAATTTACCTTGAAGATGTCGTAACGCCTAACAGTTCGCTTAATTTTTGCTAGAGTTACTCCTTTGAGACATGTCAAAGACTTCAGCACAAAGTTTTCGACATCGTCGACAGGCGCCTTCCAGGAATAAGTGAATAGATTTTAGGCGGTGTGCGAGGACGATAGGATTGGTTTGAGGATCAATGCGACGAAGACAAAGTAACTACTTGCTGGAGGCTCTGACCGCAATAGAGCACGACTCGGAAGCAGATTATTAGTTGACGGTGAGGATCTTGAGGTAGTAGAGGAGCTTTGCTACTTTGGCACGATCATAACTTCGGATAACAATGTAAGCAGCGAAATCCGAAGGTGCATTATTCAGGGGAATTGTGCTTACTACGGGCTACTTCTGAAACTCCTTAGATCCAGAAGACTCCAACAACGCACGAAATGCGCCATATATCGCACACTGATACGGCCGGTGGTTCTCTATGGGCACGAGTCCTTACTATGCTGGCGGAGCTGAGTTTTTTGGTGATGTACACATCCTGACGGAGGCGGGGCGGCCCGGTGGTAGATGCGACAGCAGCATCGATCTTCACACGGCAGGACCGGGGTTCAAGTCTCATCTGGGACTGTTCCGTCCCATCCGGAACGAAAGGCCTCCGATTTGGAGCATATTGCGTTACTCTTGAACGACATCACTGGACCGAGAAGTGACACGAGGCAGAACCGACCGAAGAGACGCGTAGAAAGAACCGATGCCAAGTGACGTGAAATCCAAGGGAACAATAAAAGTGAAATTTATCCAAGTACAATCCATACAGTCCTAAATTTCCCATTTCTATGTTCCACCAAACCTCCTTCGTTGTGGGCGCGAACAGGGCCGTTCCCCCATAGTGAGGACTGACTATCCAACTATGCGGTAACAATACAAGTCTAGTAAGCCAAAAAATGGCAGGCATGATCTAAGAGGTCGTTAGGCCAAGAAAGAAGATATCCTGACGGTTGCCAAAGCCGGAAGGATACGCTGGTTGGGGCACGTGATGAGGATGCCGGACTCATGCCCTGGCTCGTCCGCGACCCGTTCGGCACGAGGCGTAGAGGAGCACAGAGCGAGCTTGTTGGCTGGATCAAGTGGAGTCGGACCTGAGGGATATTGGAGTGCAGCTTTGGACCGTGTTTCGTGGAGACGGATTGGACACCAGGCCACGTCTATCAGACGTACTCCCTAGGTCCTTTAAAAAGTAGTATGAATAGCTTTAATTGCGGATGAAATCGAGCCAGGATTAAAACCTCCACTATTACAGACATCGGAATCGATTCTGATTCTGGAACTGATTCTGACTCTAAAACTCATTTGGATTCAGTTCTGGAACCGATTTAGACTTCGCACGAAAATTCCGAATCCGAAACCGTTTCCGTTTCCAGAATGATTTTCAATATCGGAACCGATTTCAATATCACATTCCATTCCGATTCCGGAACCTATTCCGTATTCGATTCTGGATCTACGCTTTGGTATCAATTCTGCAAAATTCTGAGCTATCTAGACTCTGGCTCCGCAAGTTTTTGAAACTATATTTAACGTTGAATTAGATTGATTCTTCAGTATGCAAAGAAAAATCTTAATTAAATGCAGTTTTGAAAGGGTTTCTTTATAATTTCTACCCCGGTAATGGGCTCACTGTGCACCGGCGCTTGTTAGCAAAGATCAAAATGGAGCATTTGAAGGTTGATAAAAATACCAAATGAAACAGCCACATCAACACACAAACAAACGCACGCCGACAGAGCATCCTAAGCCGGATATTGCTGCACATTCGCGCGCCCGAAATAGGAAGATTGCTAAGGCTTAATTTCTCCAAGTACAACTTAATGAAACTGCTCGAATGCCGCCATCCGCCGTATCCGTGCCCGGGCCAATAAAATTCGCCTCTTTATGCTTGCCGTGCTGGTTGCGCTGGTAACGGGCCATCATAAAAAGGGCGGAAACTTTCCCTCCCTGTGATCTCATGGCGCCCTCCCTTACCTTCAGCGCCATTTCCCGCTAAATGCAATCCTTTCTGTGCCACGGCGAACGCGAGCGAAGCAAATAAATACAACAATTCATTCGGCGTTCGCTTTCGGCAATGAGGCCCAATAAAATAGCGGGTTATGGAAAAGCGTGGCCCGGCAGCCCGAACGCACAGAACCAGCCAAAACAACCAGGAAGTGCGAAAGTTGAAGCGACAGTATTGTCGTTCTCGGGCGTCTCGGACAAATCGAGCGCGAACGGTGAGGTTTCTCTTTTCCGTCCTCCAAATGGGGTGATGGGGGAGAATGGGATGTAGTGAGGAAAGGTTAGTTGATGGTGGGTTGGTAAAACATAGGGAAATAAACGTGTAACTACGCGGTACGATGCGGTTCATTTGGGTTTTTCCTCGCTGGGTAAATCGGTTTTTGTGCGCCATTTTAAAAATTAAATACTTGCAAAGTGGCGATGGTTGTTTTTATGTTTGTGTATATGGGCGAGTGCGTGTGTGTGTGTGGGTGTCTGTGTTGAATTTTAATTCCAACAATCAACCACAACGCACTCGCTTGCGAACGCAGTGTTGCCGAGCCAGACCGCTTTTACGGCCGGTTACACGCTTTCCAGTTCAATCCTTTCTGCTTTCCAGACACTGTACCCATTTTCCCAATCTCGTAAACCAAGCCCAAAACTTATTATCTTCCACTTAATAGCAACAACACAAACTTGCTATTCGCACGCTCGCACTGCTCGTCTGCTTAAAGTTCATCACTCTAACGCGCAGCACTGCTTGGGGAAAAAGTTTTGTTGCTCGCAGCGAACGAAAATTGGCAGCATTTGTACCTCGCTGCTTGATTTGGATATTTTAATTACTGAATCAATCACCCGTCGGCAAACCGTTCCGAAGCGGTCGGCACTCGGTCGGTTGAAGGGTGCTAGCGTACTGAGAGCAGTGCTAAACGGTTCAAGATGGTGCTTGGACGCTTTTGGTCGTTCAGTTTTACCTTGACTCTTTTTATTTGCTCAAGAAACAATATTATAATTGCACAATTTAACGCTTGCCTGGCTGTCGATGTTCAGTTGAGTATCAACTTTAGCTTTTTTGCTGAAAAGCGTCCCAATCTAGGACACGAAGATTCGAAGATTCTTTTGATGAGCAAAACAGGCGCTATGTTTAAAGATAATGTGCAACATGATGTGTTATTGTTGACAAATATAAACAAACAGAAACGTTGTCCCCTCCAAGATATTTGAGGTTAGTTCCACAACAACTTTGGGACCAGTAAGTGTTGCCAGTGAGGGATCATTGGAAGCCACCAGGCCATCAGAAGCGTTACAGTTGCTTGTGAGACGCGTGTCAAATAGGACCACCATGTCTTCCTGAGTATTAATTTCTAACTTATATCAAAGCAACCATCCCGAGCTGGGAGTCAGGGTCTCTGTAAACTCAGTCAGAGGCCTGTGAGAGGTCAGAGGTTCAAGATTTTTTCTTGAAATTGCATTATTAGTAGTTTCGCAATCCTTTTAAATATCGCAAGTATAGAAAGAATTGATCTCCTTGAACCGATCCTCAAAATCACCGAAGACTTTAACCATGTGTCTTACTATTGGGTTTTTGTTGAAGTACAAGACTTTTGCAAAGGCTACCTAACAAACAACTAAAAGCGACCTACACCAACAAAGCAGAAACATCCTAGGACCTCTAGGATTGACCTCCGATGCTCCTACTTTAAAACACCAAACTCATCTCTCATATTCGTTTGACAGTAGATTGTCTTACACCTGTTCGGTTTATCCTATCTCTAACTCTAAATCTAACTCTATCTCATGTTCGGGCCTATGGGAAGATGCGCTTTCCATTCTCATGACGCTGCACAATAGTGAGACATCTGATAGAACCTGTTTTTGTCATAGTTACATACATTCAAGTTTTGAACAGAGTCCATTCCTCAGAGGCATATGTGAGCACCTTGAGGTAGATAGACAATTCTGCTTAAAGAAAGGTGGCCCTTGACGGGATTCCATATCGGGTCCTGCCGTATGAAGTCGGTCTCGGCTATCTGGATCTGACGAGTCTAGTTTCCTGCGTGAAGGTTAGATAGATCATCATACAACTCGTAGAACTCGTCTTTGGAAATAGACTCCTCGTTTGGTCACCTCTATATCCGAGTCTATACTTATCATTCTGAGTATCTTTATCACGAACATGACTTAAAGGTTCTCTTTAATCTTATGAAGAATCCAGTGGCACTTTAGTTATCAGGCTTTGTAGAGGCTTGATGTCTATGCTATATACGAAAAGAGAATTCAGAACAAATATCTTACGATGATTTTTAACCACCAGTTCTGCAAAATCGGTTACATTTGGAAGAATCTTGAGAAAACTTTAATGTTAAAATTGTTGCAGATTACGATAGCGTTGCAGAGACGATGTACACACATCAAATAATGTATGGGATGATTTCTTTCTTGAAAGGAGCTTATCAGACTTGTGGTGCAAGAAAAATATAGTCCTTTGAAAAAAAAAACATCCAATATTCTTACCACATTCACTAAAATTGTGTCCCAAACAAACCAATCAATATTAAAATTATTGTTGTAAATACCAGATAAACAACCGTTTCCACTAACATGAACATTATTCCTGACGCACTGTTTAGTCACCCATCAACTGCAGGGCGTTAACTTCAGGTGCGAATGCCCGCAGTCTAATCGATCGTCCGCCGACCAGCAGGCCATTTTCGGCAGCTTTATTAACCGATCCTACCACCATCGGTGCGCTGGTTTTGCAGTTAATGTTCACAAATTTATGGCCAACACATTATGACCGGTGGTTGCGTTTTACCACCTCTCTGCATTCTACACCCCGTACCCCAACACACCGTTCCCACATTTCGCCGTCCATTCTAACTACCGGACATGTTTTGCTTGGATAGTGTTTCCGGGACCGGGTTTGTAGTTACTGCTGCCACGCACACACACACACATCCACACGCATCATCGAGTGCTTCCGATAATGTCGAATGGTACGGTTAGCAAAAATGAAAAGTAACAACCTTCCACACCCGTCACCCGATGCACCGTGCCGGGGTTTTTGGGAGGAATTGAATTAAAGTGAAACCTCGTCGTCGGGGTCTGGGGCATTTTTTTTTTGTTGCTGCTGCAACTATCCGACGGCTACTGACGTACATTAGCTGGCTCGTACACTGCACACCCGGTAATAAAGTAACCGATAGCTCAACTGTGCTGGTCGGAAAATTATACACTTTCACGGTGCAGGGAGTGCCGGCGGGTGAGCGAACGAGCGAGTGAGCGAGGCTACGAAGGGCACCCATTTAACTGCTTCGGCCAGGGCTGTGGATCTGTGGCGCTGATTTGATTTCACTAATGGGACCTATCCGGGTGCTGGCTGCTGCCGCGCTACTGCCACCAGCAGCACCAATGTCAGAATTTTGGCTCACAGTGAGGCTCACAGTGAGGCTCACTGTGAGGCTCACAGTGATGTGAAAAAACAGTAAAAATTGACACTGAAACTTTCCAAAAAGGTGGGTGAAAGAAGCCCCTATCATTGTTTGCGTCAAAAAAGTGATTGTCAACAAGCTTTTCCCTCATGTTCCTCTTCTTCTAACGATGCTGGTTTCGAATTTCGCATTCCGATGGAGGCGCCCGGTCGCTCGTGCCAGTGTACATGGAGGCGCCCGGTGCTTGACGCTGCGATGGAGGCGCCTGGTGCGTTGTAGATTTTAATGAAAATTCCGATTCCCGTGTTAGGTTCGAGCAGCGGTGAGGGAGGGGGGAGTGGTGGGGGGGTGGTAGAAAGCTAATGTTGTACGTTCCAATCGATCCACAACCTGCGTTTGACTAGCAGTTCACAGGTAGTACAGACAGCGATAAAGTGAAGAGCGCGCGCGTAAAAATTGCGTTCCACACACACACACGATCCCCCGCAAAAAAGAAAGGCCGGGTTTCGGGTTGATCGAACCCAATCGGTTGCAAATGTTCGGAGTAAAAATCACAAAACCAACACACGCACACAGGGACCGGCCTGGAAAAGTGCTGAAACACGATGTTTTTTTGGGGGAGGGAGTGGAAAACAGGCTCGTCCGCCGGCTTCGGTAAACGAAATGGAAAATTGCACGTACATGTAGCCAGGCGGTGGTGTATGATTATGGTGCTAAGCATAACGTGGTCAGCCGCTCGGTCCGCTCAAACGGTGACCACAACAAAAATTCGCTGATTTCAACCAATTTTCCATCCAATGCTCTACCCTCCGGGGCACCCAGCCTGGTTCTGATTTAATGTGTGCACGCGCGCGCGCGTCTGTGTGTGTGTGTGTGGTTTGTGGTGATGGTTTGCACTACGAAGCAACGAAACAGCGTACGCGGAGGGTTATCATACACCCGATGATAACTTGGCGATAAAAGTGTTGATCCTGACGAAATGCGTCCATTTTTTATTGCGCTGAGTTTCTCTCCCTTCCGTGACCCGGCGCAGGCGGTACTCGGCGCGGGGGCGTTTTTTTTTTTGAATGCATAGATATATTATCGATACTCACAGTCGTCACCCTGTCATTGTCGATACAACCACACCTAATGTTGTTCGACCCCTGCGTGCAGCAGCCAATAGTGAATGCACCGCACGTTGCCCATTGATTTTGATCATTTTGTGGAACGCGTAAAGAGGGGCAGGGGGGAGGAAGCAGAAAAATGGAACAGAAATTTATTGCCCGCCACACACACACACACACACGTACCTTTCTACGTGAGCGACGGGTAACCGATTTGTGCCGGCGGTGGTTTTTCGCGAGGTTCGCCAGCATAATCGGTGTCAAGATGAAAGATTTCATATTGATTTCGACATTGATTTTTGCTTTCCCATTCTGTCTGCTTTGTTTTTACATGCAACACGATGTTGTGTTTTTGTATTTCAAATCTTTTTTGAAGTTGTTTTGTGGAATTAAAGCTTTTAAAATGAAGGACGCTTTAAGTTAAGGAAGTATCGCTTTGTGGACGGTTTTCCTGTGAGTTGTGTTTGGTTTAAAGCTAAAAATAAGTATTCTAGAACTCGTGGAAAGGAAATACGAAGATTTGTGCACACTTTAAGTCTTTGTGTTACAGTATTTTCCAAAGACAGAAGCGAAAAACGTACGCTACTTGTATGTTTGGATGGTTTTAATACCATAACATTTGACTTTAGAATATTTTTCCCTTTTGGTTCTCGTATAGTTCCACTCGTATTGCTAAAGTGTCTCCAATATTATACAATATTCTTAAACACATTTGTCTTATTAATCATTACCCACTAACTCCATCATCGGCATCGGTTACGAGATTGGTTCCGATATCGGAATTGATCTCGGCATAGGTTTCGGAATCGGAATCAACCCCGGTAAGCTCCGATTTTTTTTCCGAAAAGGAATCGAGAGAGCGGGTCCTGAATTGTTTTCCGAATCGGAATCGATTCCAGCATCAGATCGGTAGAGATTGTGATGGAGAAATAGATGGTTTGATCGGAATCGATTCCAATTGGATTCTATTCCGGCGAACAGGTTCAGAATTGGTCTCGGAATCGAATTCGGAATCAAATTGATGCTGTAACTAGTATAGGTTCTTCATTCCGTAAATCGTTGAAGCGTATGGATTAAATCTGCGTCGATTGATTTATAGTTAGAAAAATCCATATTGATTTTAAAAGGACCTGCTCCCACTTACCTAAAGGTCCTGTCAAAATCTGAATCGGTTCCCGAGATCGGTTCCAAAATAGGTGTCGATTCTGGAATCGGAATCGTTACTGATTTTGGAATTGATTCTAAAAGCGGAGTCGAACATAGAATCGATTCGGAGACAGGTAGTTCCGATTCCGAGCGCTCATCACTCGACTTTACTCGGTACTCAACGCAGAATTCTAGTCTTAATTTGAAAGGCTTGAAGAGATACAAATCTGATGGCCATCGAGCATCTCCTGGCTACAGTTATCCACAGACAACAAAGTGAAACGAAATGACGAAAATAGCGTGAAGGAAACACTTTATTTTGACAGTCGTTTCTGCAAGGAAAATTCTTGATAGTTATTATAAAACAATTTGATGGTTTCTTAGACACTTAGACATATTGTTGTAACGCACTTTTCAATTCTTTTCCTCCCCGATGACTCGCTTAAGCTTGCCACACCAATCAACCGATGAAATTCGCACCGAAATGCCTAACCCGGACCCCATGTACAGCGTGGAAAATTTGCGTGAGTTAAGCCCCGAGAAAATAGCAAAGAGTGTAAACCGTGTGCTTCGTACGCGTTTGCCTACCGCACTGCAATCCGTACATGCTGCTTAGTCAACGTCAATGTCTGTGGATGGTTTTGGCACAACTTTGCTGCACGTGCCCTCACTCATCATCGTCAGCAGACGGTCGTCATGTTCCGCAAAAGAGCATATTGGGTGCATTTTCGATGGGCGTACTGGCACCACCACTAGCCCAGACCGATTCAGTGCAGTGTAAAATTGTTTGAAAATTATCTGCCCACCGAGCGAATGGCTGTTGTTGCTGCGGCAATATCTCAACCGAACGCTACAGACAACCGGTACTCGCTGCTCTTGCCGTCGACTGGTGTTTGCTCCCTCACACGCGCACACACACACACGTGTTCCGTAGCAAAAGGTTCATTAGAAAGTTCAAACCTAATTACACCGAAAAGCCCGAAGTACACGAGACCCAAGCGTCCGACGGTTGTCGTTGCGGGCGCAAGGAAAACTTCCTTAACCCAGGCATGCCGTGCCCGGTTGGCATTACAGAAATCAATTAAAATAATACATGTTCATCAGATTAAATTTAATGCCTGTTTTGCTCGACCAAACAAAAACCACGCCCTGAATACCTCGGCTCACCCCAAGACGCGCCCTCCCCCCCGCTCTCTCTCTCTCTCTCTCACCCTTTATCTTTCGCTCTCTGTTGGAAAACCGGTCCGTGTCTTTTCGATCTTTCAGAGTCGGCGTCCGGTGGGAAGAATGTTCGTCCGGCAAATGTTTACTTTGCGCTGGGCTGGAAATATTTATGTGTGCAGATTGTTGTTGTTGATGTTCATCAATAGTCAATGCGGGGACACATCGGAAAATCACCCGTGTCCGCAAGACGGAAAGCCGTGCAAGAGCGCACCGTCTGGCCAGGTAACTGCCAGTCGGTCGACACATCGATGCCGTCTTTATCATCATCATTATAGTCATCCTCATTAGTATCGTTTGTTGGCAATTTCGAACACCATCGTGCGTTGAAGGTGCAACGAAAGCGTAAGAAAAGCCATCACCCCGTAAGGCTGAAATGCTTGAGACGCTGTGGGTTTATTTATTTCTCGCCATTTGCTCTCTTTGCTTGCTTCACTCCGATGGCTAAGAATAAACGCTCGCTTTACCTTGGAAAATAAACGGCTTTGCGGAACGGTGATGCTCGGTTTTGGAAAATAACCTGCTGCACGGTGAACGCTAACCAAGATTTTAGGGCTTTTTTATACAGAGCTTTGTGCCTCAGCAAGTCTAACACCAAGCCCGGAACGCATCATCGGTGGCCAGGGGATTGCTTTCCAAGGATCATCCGGATAACTAGCTGATTCCACTCAGATTTCCGATGAGCGCAATTGGACGAAATCTAATGCTCACACACACAGCTTCAACAGTACAAGGACGTTAGCTAGGAGATTAGAAAGAATTCTAAACGATTTTTTCACTACGATGCTTGGATTAAGGGCTGCGACAGTGTAGATAGTTTGATCCTTAGCTATCCTTGTTTTGTTCACAAACCGTCCCGAGCAGTGTTACGGAAATTCTTTGGTGCCTACGCCTTGGTGGTTGTTTCGCAGAGTTTCGGCAATCAAGATGAAGGGTTTTCCAAAAAATAATCTATTGGGCATTGCCGAGTTGAGAGTCTCTTCGATCGGTACAACATTTACTATGATAAAACAATTATAAAATAAAGTCTTGGTTTTCTCGAGAGTTACTGCTGTTCTCCGTTCAGAATACTTCAACAGAGTATCCATGATTGTAGTATCAATAAGTTCACTTAATATTTCTTCTTTTTCTTATTCTTCTGGAGTCCGTCTGTAAGGCATGGACAGGTTTTTAATCCGTCTCGAAGAAACATGGTCTAGGGTTGCGTTCCTTCAGCAGAATTTGATCTAAAACTGCTTCCACTTCACTTAAGGAGATGGCCCGGGGGTAGATGCGACAACGGCACCGGTCTTCACACGGCAGGGCCGGGGTTCAAGGCTCATCTGGGCCGTTCTCCCATAGTGAGGACTGACTATCCAACTATGCGGTAACAATAAGTCTAGTAAGCCAAAAATGACAGGCATGACCTTAGAGGTCGTTAGACCAAGAAAGAAGAAGAAGAGATTTCACTTAATTCAGTCAACGAGCTATTTCGTTTTGGGTTTCTAACTACCGTCTGGACTTTGGAAGTCCTTTGGATACATAAGAGGTCTTTTGGACACATAAGACAGAGCCTAAGTGGGGAAATGAGGACTCCTAATGAAGCTCTAGGCCCCCTGAACTCTTGTTGCCCCCAGGACCTCACAACCCTTTTAAAAGGCTACTTTAAAACTCCAATCCTAAACATCGGCTTAGTTTGCTTATACTATGTTCCTCCTCTGCGTCAAGATATCTTCTTCTTCGTGGCCTGTTCTATCAGACATGGTCATATCACCATTCTCTTTGTCAGGAAACTCGACAAAGGCAACTCTTCGGATTGCTGATGAGGACCTTTTTTGGTGTGGCATCCTGATCACGTGCTCTCTAGCAAGATATCTACATCCCGGAACAGCTCAGTTAGCTCTTATGATTCATTCTCCTTCTACACACACGTGCCACACGAAGTCTCCAAGTATCGTGCTCATAGAGGCCCACGTTTTGTGCTTCTAGTATGTTGTTAAAGTCTTCTCGATCGCATGAATTGTGAAGTCTTTAATAACCCACGGCTTAGTACGTTCTCCAAAGATCCAATCATGCCAGGATAGCAGAACTCGTCTACCTTCGCAAGATTGTCGCCGTCAACTGATACTCTTCTTCCCAGTTGGTAGGTTGATTGGCTAATTTATAGACTTTGAGTCATTGGATTGGATGAGTTTGTGGTGCATGTGTATTGTACCAATATTAAGGGATTTAGAGATTGAGTTGCATAAGAATTCAATAAAAATTCTAAGCCTCTTGCAGTCAGATGCAGTCGGGTTGTTGATGCCACGTGCGTAGTACAAGGACTGAGCCTCACATTAATCGCAGAAGTGAGAAGATATTATAAGACCCGAAACAGACACAGGCTAACACACAAGACCGTTTTCTGAGAATAAAGGTCTATTCTAAATGTTTGGCATTTAAGCGCCTAGCAGTTAGGCAATCCGCATGACTTTTGATTCAGGTTGAAGTATCACACCAATCGAAATAATGTTCGCACGCCCAATTGAATGTTACAAAGGGAACAGGCTCTTTAAGTAAGGTTTACAGCAAACAGCAAACAATTCACCTGCATTATATGACGAAATTATTTCCCTATTTACCGAAACAAAAGCAGCCGTAGCTGTCGCACGATTCTTCACATAAAAATGATTGATTATTCGCACCCCTCAAACAACAACAAAAAAACATCAACATTAGCCAACAGATGATAAGGCAAAAATCTAAAAAGTCTCGCCTTTTGTTCTTCAGTCCCCCGGGGGTTTTCCGGGATTGTTTTTTTTTTTGCTTTTCCTCCTCCAGTTCGTCGTAGGCAACCTAAATCAGAAAGTACAACCAAAAGGAAAGCCAACCAAAATCGCACATCTACCTTCCTGATGATGGAGTTGTAAAAATTATGCTCAACGTTAGTCGCTCACCACATCGGACCGAACCGAACCAGCAAAACAAAAAAAAAACGGCGAGGAATTAATCGCATACCTTTTTTTGCCAAGCGGGAAGCCAAAACAAAAACGCGACCGAAAACCATCTGGCCGGCCGTCAGTGCGAAAGGTCGGTGCTAGAGATTTTAGAGCCAGCGCCGCGAACGCTGAAACAATTTTGGCAGCCCCGTAACGTCCACCACAATGGGGGGGTATTTCCCCCTGGTTTGTTTTTTTTATATTCTTGATGTTTTGAAGATTTCCTTTGCGTTTTTCCTCCCATTCTTCGGTCACCCGCAAACGAAAAAACACGAAAAGTGTGTAAAAAAACATTCGTCATAAAGCACAACAACAACAAAAACACCTTCCGGGTGGTTACACTCACCACCACTACCTCGGGCTCCAAGCTCCGTGCGAGTGATTTGTTTTCCGTGGTGACGACGTGTACAAACAACAGAACCGGGCCAACAACCATGATGACTAAATAATGTGTGTTTAATCTCCGAAAACTGAGTGAGAACATCATTTGTGTGTGTGTGTGTGTTTTCCTGCTTTTTTTGTTGTCTCTTTTTTTCCTATCTTCGCCACGAGTGGTTGTGATTTGTCGCCCGCCATAATGTAGAGCGCACGAAAGGCTCACGAATGCCGGCGCAACGATCGTTCGTAATGAAATAAACAAAACGCTTAATGGCTTTTCCACAATCTTTCGGCGACATGCAGATTAGACGCGGATTTTCCCGAGACGGCTGCTGCTCGTGCCCAAGAGAAGTTTGGCGCACGGCAAGATACCCTCACAAAAGAACCCGGCAAAATCTTCGATGATGATGGCGCTTTTTTGTTTTCCTTCGCAACTTCCAATGATGACGGTCCAGTTCGATGACAGAGACTCGCAGGCCCAGGTTTTTAAGCCCCGAAATGGCGAAGCATTTGCCAATAACCCAATGTACTAGGCCTGGCTACACAATTTGCCAGAATTATTGGTTAAGCGTCTTGGTACAACCACACACACACGCATCTCGGTAGCTCGCGAAACACCGCATCATTACAGCGAGCATATCGTCCGTAGGCTTATGAATTTGACATTAGCCCGAGGCCACTTTTGTCATTGAAGAATCTACAGGCCCGCGTGACCCGGTGTGATCCGGGCTCGGAAGCTCCGAAGAATGATGCGACGCCAGCCCAGCACCACCGACTACCTCTTGACCAGAATAGCTGGCCTAATAAAAATGCTCACACGGATCTTGTGCTCTCCCGTGCACACGGCACACGGCAGACCAACAAAACCCGTGGTGATAAAAATAATAATAATTCCAAAGACGCTTACGAGTCCCAGGTGGCTCGTTAGAACTTATTTATGGTTTTGAAAATACACGTTTACGGCACATTATTTCTTGCGACATGAAGTGAGGCTCGCTCGGTTCTCGCTAGTAGTTGGGCCATGCCGGCTGCGGTGGTTACTTCGTACGAAACATCGTCTTCCTGTGCCGTTTTTTTTTTCTTGGTCGGGGTCTGTCTTGCTGGATCTCCCTCTCTCTGCTCGGTTGGTTTGCCCCGGACCCGGGAACGGTCGCTCACACCGTGTTCACGCAATTGCTGCCGGTGCAGGTTACGCTGTGTGAGCGAAGGTGAGGCCTGCGGTGTAATCAGAACGGACAAAAGAGAAGACCTCACCCCCACACACACACATACACACACACATTTTTAGTGAGGTGCACATACTCTCGACGATAAGAATCCAGAAAAGCCAAGCCAAGCAAGGAAAGCCCGGGCGAAGCTGACAAGTTAAGCGGGTCGTTTATAGTACCGTATAAAACTTATGGAATATTCAGGACCTTCGAGACTGTGGACCTCCCCATCTTTCGCACTCCGCTACACTCCACGCCACACATCCACAAAAACAAGTCCCCCGTATCTTTGCTCAGCTAGCAAGGATGTTAGGGAGTTTGGTACACGGCTTGTAAGGAATTGACATTACCATCAACAACACACAAGAAAAAAAAAACCCTCCTAACCACCGTAACAGGCTTCCGGGCGAGTAGTGTCCGGGTCCAGGGAGTGAAAGGTGTGCGAATCCTGGTGGAAAGGTTAAGTTGGAGATGCAGCTAATACTGTACCCGAAACCCATCTTGGGCAGGAAGTTGTGAATAAGTTTAGGCCCGTGTTTTTTCTCTCTGTCTCTCTCTCTCTCTCGTGTCTTCTTCCCCGATGTTTTCTGTGCCCTTTTAACAGTACCCTCCATTTGTCTAGCTGATAACGGTCCCTTTGTTCTCGGTACACCGTCCAATACGCGTCACAAAACAATCACTAAACCATCACGCCTGGCAGGAGCCGGGATAGCTAATATGGTACAGGTAGCATCTTTTGCAGCGCACACATACATATATACAGACGGGCACTCCTGATCTTGTCGCTGGAAGGAAACTCTTGTGAACGATAATTTTTGGGAAGATTGAGAGATTTAGTTGTCTTGTAATTTCTATTGGAGAAATTGACGCTCAGGTTAACGCTCAATTTGATGAGATCACACAGAGATAATTTTTTATGACACTAGATATTAAACAATCAATATTCCTACTTTCACCAGGTTCTGTAGGCAAATTTTGGAGGTATCATGGAGATTCTTGCTTTCGTGTTGCTTGCTGCAGCAAATAAAGTGGAGGCCGAAGAGGAGATGCGATAACACGGACGATTTTTGCTATCTTAAGATTAAGCAATCAATTTTCTTCCGTCTACAGAATACTGTGTGGAGCTTCTCAACACACTCTCTAGAGTGTTTCAGTGGCAGACCAAGTCCCTTGGAGGCTTTAGTCGTGATATAAGTTAAAAAAAAAATAAAAAAGAAATCTTCAAATACAAATTAAGAAATTGCTTGAAATCTTGTTTTAAAATGGCTTATTAAAGAGGTCCTTGCTGTGGAAGGATGTCTCGGGAAGCTCCTAATATAAGGCCCCTAATGCAAGATCTCTAATATTAGGTATCAAATACGAGGTTCTTTACATAGACTTCACGATATCGCTTATACGAGACCCAATACTCGTGGCCTTAATATGAGGACCTTCATATTAAAGCCATAATACGAAACCCTTGATAATAGAACCATAACCTAGTACTTAACCTAAACCACTTATGAGAATCCTGTAAGCCGACAGGGCCCTAGGCCATACACCATTTGCCACTAAGAATCTTTACCATATATTAATAAGAATAAGAATAAGAAGAAAACTAAGAATCTTTACCATATATTAATCCTGCCTTCCCGTACGCAGGACTGACTATTCTGCTACGGGTAAAAAGCAAGTCAAAAGCAATACGGCCAGGCCGTTCTAATTGAATCCAAATGTGAGGAAATTTTACGAGACCTTTGTGTTAATACTTCAAATTCGTATTTCAGAGCTTATGCGAAAGGCACGTCTTTCCAGCCAGATATACTTATAACCCCGTCTAGAATACTACCACATAAAAACAGTTTTTTCGATAAGCTTAATAGACTATAGCGCCCTGACAAACAATCCAGCAATCGCACCACAAGCATTCCCAGCAAGTGACGATATACTATTGATTTTAATAGACTCTTCGGTTTAAACGTTACAACAAGCAAACATGGCACATTAACACCAATCGCATCATCTACACATTACTTCAAGTCGTTTGAACTAACCGGCAGCAGCATCAACGGCTCCGACGCTTCACGCAAGAGCTCACCACCAATTCACAACTGCTCGACTGCCGACATTAAAAACATTTCCGTGTATTTCCCACCCACTTCCTCCCTCTTTTCCCCCTCTCCCTCTTTGCCCTTGAGAGAAGATGAAGCACATCGGAAGTGAATAACTCACATCCGACTAACAACGCGCTACGGATAATAACGTACGTAACGTAACACATGCCACCCGTACTGTGTGCTGTCGCAGCCTTTCGAGGCTAGTTGAGTAGAGCCGTATCCCGTTCGTGTGTATTTTTTTCTCGCTTCCTCTTTCTGTTCGGGGAGGGAGAACATTTAAGAGAGCATGAAATTTCCGTACCAGAAAAATCGTCGACTAGAGAGACTAATATTTATTTAATTTCTTGCAAAAACCAGTGCCACAAAAATACGGTGCCACAAAGCACAGTGCCGTGTGGATGGCGTTGGCATTCAGTGTCCTGGAATGGAGAGATGAGGGGAGAAGAAAAACACACACACACACACACACACACACAGAAAGCAGTGGAAATCGAACGCAATCGATGTGGTTATTACGAGCTAAAATATTCATTGCAGCTTGAGCAAAATCGGGAGCGTTCAGCCGGCACATAACACCACTTCATCGGAACGTTTATTTAAGCGCATGGCAAACGCAGTGAACCCTACCATTTTCTTTTCCTATTGCGCTGGAGGATGTGTGGATGCGATTCGTGTGGAGCTTTGGTTTATTGTTTCTAACTCGTTGCTTGTGCTCATTTTCACCCGTTCGCTTGCAGACAGTTCACCCACCACGAAACCATCGTTCGCCTGTTACACGGATTCAGCCGGCTTCTGGAAGATGACACACGCGACTACCCTTTCGGCAGCAGAGCGTTACCGGGACGGTTAGGTTCCGCAGACACAGAAGGCAACGTACAATCCAACCCAACTCTACGACACACAGTCCCACAGCCCGAACAGTGAGCATGTTCCATCCGACGGTTAGACGACGGACGGCGATAGTGCGGCGGACCAGCAGAAGAGGTCGACTAGTGGCCGTAGTGTCACCGTTTCCGATCTTTTTCCTGTTTCTGCTGCTGCGAGCTGGCGCTGGTGCGAAGCTGTCACCCGCAATCAACACCCGACAGATTGAGCAGCGATTCGCGATGGAGCCGCAGGACCAGACGGCTATAGTTGGGTCGAGAGTGACGCTACCCTGCCGGGTGGTGAACAAATCGGGTCAGCTACAGGTAAGATGCAGGAAGTCCTCAAAAAGTGATCGTCATAATACTAAGGTTCTTGTCCCATAAACAAACTCCAATTTCACAGTGGACCAAAGATGACTTCGGACTCGGAACGCATCGGAATTTGAGTGGATTTGAGCGGTACACCATGGTGGGTAGTGACGAGGAGGGCGACTTCTCGCTGGACATCTCACCGGTAATGTTAGACGACGATGCCAAGTACCAGTGTCAAGTAGGACCAGGCAGAGGAGGTAAGTTCAGCAATCACCCTTAACCAGAGCAACCTCAAATAATCGGTATCTCCCGCCCAGGAACTCCCGGCATTCGGTCGAGATTTGCCAAGCTGACCGTGCTGGTACCACCAGAGGCACCGAAGATAGTCCAGGGTGACTTTATGGTCACGACGGAGGACCGCGAGATTGAGCTGGAGTGTGTGTCGGTTGGTGGAAAACCGGCGGCCGAAATCACCTGGATCGATGGGCTGGGTAACGTGCTGACCAAGGGTATCGAGTACATGAAGGAACCGTTGCGCGATGCACGACGTTACACCGCCAAATCGATACTGAAGCTTACGCCGAAAAAAGAACACCACAACACCACCTTCACCTGCCAGGCGCAAAACACGGCCGATCGGACGTACCGGTCGGTGCGGTTGAAGTTGGAGGTGAAGTATGCGCCGAAGGTGAAAATCGCTGTGATAGGAGGAGCGCTGAACGGGGGCCGCATACTCGAAGGTACGGAGGTGCGGTTGTCCTGCCGAGCGGATGCGAACCCACCCGACGTTACCTTCCGTTGGTACGTTGGGGACGAGCTGTCCGAGGCGAACCATGCATCTGAACTGGTGAGTATCCTGAGCAATCGAAGTCTCTCAACGTTAGGCTTTTAATTTTCCGAAAATTTCTTCCCAAAACAGCTTATCGCCAATATCTCGCGACGATATCACGGCACCACTTTACGATGCGAGGTGCGTAACGCTGTGGGCAAGAGCGAAGAAAGCGTTACGCTCGATATCAGCTACGGGCCCAGCTTTCGCACGCTGCCACAGTCGGTGGAGGCGGACCAGGATACTACCGTGACGCTTGGTTGTGATATTGACGGTAACCCACCGCCGGACGTGCTCTGGATCCACGAACCTTCCGATCAGGTCGTATCGAGCGCCACGAACGTAACGCTCGTCGTCACACCGGCCACCGCCGGCCGGTACTACTGCAAAGCGAGTGTGCAAGGTTTCGCCGAGGTGGAGGCCGAAGCGACCGTCTATCTCCGCGGTCCGCCGGCCATCAGTTCGCCGCGCGAACAGTACGGAGCCGTACACGACAGTGCGCAGCTGGAGTGTGTTGCACTGTCGATTCCCAAACCCCGGCACGTGCTGTGGTCGTTCAACGGGCGCGAGATAAACGTTAGCTCGGAACCGAGCGCGGCCGAGTACCGGGCACTGGACAGTCCGACACCGAACGGCGTACGATCGACGCTTATCATTCATCACTGTCAGCGCGAACACTTCGGCCGGTACAACTGCACCGTCATTAACGACTACGGCATTGACTACCTAGAAATTGATTTCGTCTCCAAAGGTAAAGCACGCACACTAGACACTACTGTGACACACACACACACAAACTGTATGTACGTCTTCTTTCTCTGGTTCACTTTCATTGCCGATGGTTGGTGCACAAGCAGAACAAAATCTATTGCCAGTTATCGTGTTGGGCTCTCTCGGTGGGATCACGTTTTTGATCATTGTTGTGGTAATTGGCATATGTTTGTGCAGTCGTCGCAACAAAAAGAAGCATCTACCGCCTGCCGACGTCATACCGAAGGTGAGTGCATTGCATCTCCGTTTTGTTTGCTAACTAGTAAACAATTTATATTTGTATTTGTATCGGTAAGCGCAAGATGGAGTACCATTCGTTAATCAATTCGAGTTTTATTCTTTTCTTCTCTCCACATGCGTGAAGTATGATGTGCCTGGGAAGGATTGTGGGGAGCATGGTGGCACAACGGTCAGCACCGAGCATAAAATAGATCGAATCGACGACATGCTGGACGGTGAGCATGCGCGGGACAGCATCACCACCAACATTGCGCTGAACGTGCGTTCGGCGGCCATGCCGCAGACCGGTTCCGGTGCGATCAGTTCGTCACTGACAGCGCTCAAAGGTGACACTACCACCGACTACAGGTAAGTAGACGCAGGACGACGATCGCGGTTCCATTTGCCTGATTGCTTAATACACCTTGCGCTGTCTTTTGCTGCTCATCTTACAGCCGATACTCGGGCGACTTTTCCGACTCGCTGAGCCATCTCCAGTGTCCGAAGCCGAGCGGGCCCGGCAACAACAACGGGTACGTACCGTACGTCAACTATGCCCGGGACTACAGCCCGCCGACGCAACATCTGATGCAGTTTAAGGCGAGCAGCAGCAGCAACAGCATCGGCAACGCGATCACCGGCAAACCGCCGGCCAAGCCACCGAACGGTCAGCTACCGACCGGCACGATGACACTGTCGCGAAAGCGTACCCCGGCACCGGATCTGACCCGCCCACCAGAACCCGGCCTGCCAAGCATCCAGAGCAGCGTGTCCTCCATCCCGAACGGATTAATGAGTAAGTTTTTGCTCTCTGGTGTGTTTTGCGTGTGTACTGGCCACATCCAACGACGCGACGAAACAAAACACTCCCAGCTAATGGGTCGGATTGCTCAGTCAATTTGCAAAAGCTCTCGACCGATGGCTTCGGAAAGGGAAAAGTTTGCCTGCTGTGAAAACCACAAACACACACACACACACACTCCCAGGAAGCAAGTTTTGCTGTTGGCCCTTGCCGGTGGTGGTGTCTCCGGCAAACAGTCCGGTTCCGGGAACGTACTGCCCCGGCCCGGCGTACTGATTTCTGTGCACGATTTAATCGTGTGGCCAATCGTACCGAGTACTCGGTAGCCGTACGGAAAGGATTGTTTTCCTATAAATGCACAGCGACGAGCAGGCAAAAAAAGCTTGGAAAAACCTTCCTGCCCCGAGTAGAAGGCATGAAGGCAAACTAATAGATTTGTGTTTGTCTTGAATTTATTGCTCCCGGGAGCTCTCACCAACACACACCCGACCGGCCCGACCCGAGCGACCCCATAAGTTGCACCTCGGGTTGTTGATGAAGCTCCTGCATTCAAAAAAGAAAGCAACTTGCCCTTGCGATGCGGAGCGTACACTGGAGCAAACAAAGTTCAAAACCCCAGGAACCATAACCGGAAGAATGCATAGACAAATAAATATGTGTGTTTGTGTTTGTGTGAGTGTGTGTGGGGGTGAAGCATTTGCATTAACGCAGTTGGAGATTAGTTTTCACAGTTTGAGAAAACATTCTTCCATCGAGTTATTCGCTTTGCCCAAAACCGGACGACTGCCGGTACCCGGAACAAAGAACATTTTACCGACTCCACACAATTGCCCGCACATTTCGAAGCACCCGCAAACTGCACTTTCAGCAATGGTAAATAATTCGGTTTCAAGATATTACAACGTTAAAAGCTCGGTTTCGGACGCACGGTACCCGGGTGCATCAATAATTGGTAGCGTGGCCGAGTTCTCGTTTGATTTAATTAGTAAATTATTGCGACTTGCTATGGGAGATATAAGGACGGTGTCACGGGTGCTCCTGACAGCTGTCACGCGTATTGCTGATTGAAGCGCAAACGAAATAATTGAATTAGTGCGCTGAAGATGGATGACCACCGGTTGATTGGATTTGTACTTGCAGGGAACAATTTTACCTGAGTTTGGCATTTTAAATTGCATTTTTAACTTACATCGTGTACCGGGAAGTTCAAATGACTCTGGATGAGGCTCTCATCAGTGTCCTTTGTACGGTGGTCCACATCAGCTTCATGTTTGGATAACGTTTGAACTCCTGACCATATTTACGCCTAAATGTATGCTTGTTTCTTGCTTTCCCAAAACAGATCACCCAATGCTCGGTTGCCACATCGGGCTAGATGCGAGGTTCGGTGCCAACTACGGTACATTGCACGGTCGCGGCAGCAACAGCCCGATGCAGCTACCCCCACCCGCGACGGCCAACCCTGCCGCGACCCCGGCCCCACCACCGTACAGTGCGACACGAAACCAGAACTGTCTGCTTGGGCTGGGACTCGCACCGGCGTCCGGTAGCGCTGCCAACAGTGTCACAGGCAACAACTCGGCCCTGCTAGCGACCGGTTCCAGCAGCCCGAGCTCCACACAGTCCGGCTCACTGTCGCTCGCCAGCTCGCAACTGTCGCAGGCACCATCCATCGCCGGTACGGCGACTGTCACCGCTCAAGGTCAACCGCAGGGACAACCGCAGCAACCGAACAGCCCTCCGGGACAGTTCATTCTTCCTGCCAGCAGCACCATCAAACCGGGCGTGCTGGCAACACACGTGTAAGCGGGCCGCGAAGCCGCTAACGACGCCTAACAGTCGCATAGATACTTGTCAATTGAGTTTTAACACAAACCAACACACACACACACACACACAGACACACATTCATCCCATTCTCCTGATAGTAGGGTAGCTAATCCTCGTATTAAACTAAGAACTGAGCTTTACTTACTGGTCAACACACCTCCATCGAAGGAAGCACACTGTTACTCGTTGCCAATCGTCGCCGTTCTGGACCTGGGCTGGATGACCAACAACAGCAACTCCACATCACGATCGGCGAGTCCAGTCCTTCTTGAGGACTGCGAACGGGGACTACCGGTACTATCGGCCGCTTCTTCGAGTCCTTAGTAGAGCTGTAGAGTCCACATTTTAATCCAATACAAACAAAGGTAGGTTTTAACGTCATCCAGCCCCAACTCTCAATAGAACAGAAAAACCTTGGCGACCTGACAGTATCCTTCCCCATCATTCTGACAACGAAGGCCAACGTCGGTGCTCTCCGTATCGTGTGCGTGTATCACAAAGACTAACTTTCGACCGTAAAAAAAACTTTCTAATCTTGTGCAAAACAACAACAAAAACCCAACACATATCCAAACGCTGATAAGATATAGCCCCTGGTCTAAGGTAAAGGGGGCGAAACAAAAATGAAAGAAAAACATTCTAGCATTAATTAACCGGGCGCGAACCGGGCGGTACGGAATTGTTAATATATATAGGTCAATACTACTGATATCGTTATCGTAAGCGCTTTGAGCCTAAGAGGACTCTGCCGGTGCCGAGCCGAGTGTGTCACCGTTTCGCTTCCGTTTGTTTTGGGTTTTCGGTTTTCGCATCGCACACCCCCCACCACAGTCTGCCCTGCCTGCATATATAGTCGTGAATAAGTGTGGCCTTGTTCGCTGTATCCGCCTCTCACCCACACATACACACCTACAGATGTACGCGTCGTGAGCGTGTGTAATGTGCAATTCTTCAAGAAGCTCTCTACTGGCACAGTCGAATTAAAATCTGTTTTTCGTTGCACGGCTAAAGATTTTATGAGAAAGACACAGACGCTATTGTTCCCAAATGTTTTCTGCGCCAAAAAAAAACAAAAAACAAAAATGTTCTTACCCTACCGCGTGCTCTCGTGTACAGTTTAGCTTAGATGATAATCAAAACCCGGAGGTTGTACGATTGGTTGGTAGTTTGTCTTTGGAGCTCGTAACCGTAAAGTCCAGCATAGCCTATACTCCACCTGTGCCACAATCCATATCAAGTCTCATATCAGATGGGTAACATACTCAAACGGTCTGCCAAATATGGCAGCCTGTGCATGGATATGTGTAAACGGCCGGATTCCAGGATGCATGCCTGTTGTACCATATCTTGAATAACCCATTTCTGGAACAAGCGAGACTCTTTACTTACACTAGACACACGAACCAGTTTTAACGTCTCCGTTTGAATGATACTATACTCGGTCGTTGGAAGGTTGGGACGCCTATACGGTTAAATTCTAGATCATTTGGGAACGTTTTGCGTAGTTAATAATTGAAGATTCTATATTGATGACATTGATGATCCAGTCCACGCACAATGCCTACATCTCATCAAACTAAATCAATTTGTTTTGCCTGTTGCCAAACTGTTTGATTGTTGTTTTTTTGTTTTTGAAAAGAACAATGCTAGTAAACCCTTAAGAGATACGCTGATGTCAAATTATGAACAAACTCTGATAGATTACATTACAACAACTGCAATTTGCTAGGTTTGGCAGATTATATAACAAGAAAAGCAACATTTTATGGCAGTAGCTATCGAGTCTCTGATTTGGGATACTGGATGGCCAATTTTGGATACCGGAATTCTTGCTCTTGGATACCAAATTCTTTAGTTAACGTCAAGGATCCCTGATCAAGGATCTCGGGAACTTTACTTTTGTATCCTGGATGTGTTGTTTCAGATTCCAGGTCTCTTGTTTGATCCAGAATCGTAAATAAGGGATTGAGGATACTGGATGCCTGATTTGAGCACCATAAGTTCCTTGGATATCAGATCTCGGAAGCATTAACTTTGACTCCTGGATGCCTTGTACGATCCAGGATACTAAATAAGGAATGGAGGACCTTGGATCCCTGATATAGGATATGGGATGCCTGATTTGGGTTCCTGGAATTCTTGTTCTTGGACACCGGATGCCTGAGCTGACAACAAAGATTCCTAATAAAGGATTTCGGGATCTTTACTTTTTTCTGTTGATTCCCTTGTTCCAGATTCCGGAAGAAGTTGAATATCCGAGACCAGAAATTCTAGTATCTCAAAATAAGAAATTCAGTACCGCAATTATGTCAAATTTCAATTTCACTCTGTCACACACTGTTTCACACTGTCTTTACTTGTACATTTTGGATCGGAGACTCAAGAGCAAACATTTCGATACAACTTCAAGAGGAGTTCTGCCTGCCTTTTCTTGCTTTCTAGATTTGATTTACACTAAACGCTGCCTCTGCAAAACAATGTTTTCCTACTATTATCATCAAAATGATCTCTTCCTACAACGAAAACATCTTCACGTGCAATTGGTTGTGCTTGAATGCAAATTAATATAGTTGCGCCGAAAGTTAGGCACCAAACAAAAAGTTGAATTGTTTTGAAACTGTTGTGTATCAACGAAGCCGCAAACCAAAAGTACGCCTGCCAGAAACTATGTGAATGAAACATTTGTGCACAACAGGGAAAGCTTTGTAAAACACCTGAACTGTTACTGCGTCCTTTTAAGCGAAGCAAACAACAAATGCAGCATATATGCATGTATTTTAAGCAGCAAAACAAAATAAAAAAAAACAAAGTAAAAACGAATTCATCCATTTAAAAAGCAAAACAAATATATAACAAAACAGCAAACAAACGAAAATCGCGCCATTTATTCTACCCCCTCCCATTTCTCCACGTTCTCTTACGCTCACGCCTAAAACTACACTTTACTAAGCCATACAAAACGTTTAACATCCCCACATTCCCTGTTTGCTGATTCATATGCTGGGGCGAAAAAAAGTAAAACACTGTAAGCTAGGTTGTCCAAACGAATTTTGGGTCACTGATTTTTGGGATGAGCTACAAGACATAGATAGAGATAATGAGGAAAAGCGAGAGGAAGAGAGAGAGAGAGAGAAGTAAAGAAAGAGAGAGATAAAATTAAAAAGAAAAAGAGAGTAAACTAAAAACACAAATGAAAACAAGATCCCATTTACTGTATAAGCGAATGTCTAGATAACGAAAGGAATTATAGAAAGCTTGCTAAATATAACGCAAAACAAAGACAAGAAAACAAAATAACGAATCTCTTATCACACGAACAGAACACACACACACATTGGGCGATGAAAATATCCACTTTTCGTAGTGATAGCTAGATAGAGTACATTTTTCAATTCAAACATTCCAAACCAAAACGAAAACAAAAACGAACGTAAAACAAACCACAACAATGGAAAGAAGAGAAGACAATTTACTGCAACAAAACAAACACGAAAGAGCATTTGTTTTGAATGCGATTATAATCCCAGCATAACTTATCGAATGCCCATATATTGTGTATAGGTTGGTTTGATTCTTCTGTTTTCTCCTTCCAATCATGCTAAAACGAAACCTGGAAAAAGAAACAAAAAATAAATTTTATACAAAAGATGCAACAACAAAAACGAAGAACACAACATGCGTTGTTCCCTAGAATACTCGATGACAGTTTTGTGTTTAAGAAAAGGTCTTTTTCTTCATTCGTGGCCTGCTCCTAGGGAGCACGTCTAATAGACATGGCCTGGTGTCCAATTAGTTTCCAGGAAATTCGGTCCATGGCTGCATTCCTCCATCCCCGGCTGCATCCGATATCCCTCAGGTCTGACTCCACTTGATCCAGCCAACGAGCTCGCTGTGCTCCTCTGCGCCTCGTGCCGAACGGGTCGCTGACGAGCACCTTCCTGGCATGGCATGAGTCCGGTTTCCTCATCACGTGCCCCAACCAGCGTATCCTTCCGGCTTTGACAACCGTCAGAATGTCTGCATCGTTAAACAGCTCAGCTAGCTCGTAGTTCATTCTCCTTCTCCACACGCCCTGCTCGCACACACCGCCAAAGATAGTCCGTAGCACCCACCGTTCGAAAATGGCGAGTGCATTGGCGTCCTCCGCCAGCATAGTCCAGGACTCGTGCCCGTAGAGGACTACCGGCCGTATCAGTGTGCGATATATGGCGCATTTCGTGCGTTGTTGGAGTCTTCTGGATCTCAAGAGTTTGTGGAGCCCATAGTAGGCACGATTCTCCTGAACAATGCGCCTTCGGATTTCGCTGCTTACCTTGTTATCCGAAGTTACGATCGTGCCAAGGTAGCAGAACTCCTCTACTACCTCGAGATCGTCGCCGTCGACAAATACTCTGCTTCCGAGTCGTGCTCTATTGCAGTCAAAGTCTCCGGCAAGCAGGTACTTTGTCTTCGTCGCATTGATCCTCAATCCAATCCTATCGGCCTCGCGTTTCAGTCGGGTGTACGTCTCGCCTCGTCTCAAAATCCACGAAGCCAAGAAATTGGAGAGACCGGGGGAGAATCGTGCCCCGGATGTCGAAGCCCGCGCTTCGCATGACACCTTCCAGAGCGATGTTGAACAGCAAACAGGAGAGTCCGTCCCCTTGTCTCAGTCCCCTGTGAGATTCGAACGATTCCGACAGCATGTTCGACACTCTCCCCTTGCACTGCACACCGTCCATTGTAGCCTACGATACCATAGATCGTACCGAGTTGTGGGGATCTGGTGCTCCCGGCACTTCTGGAGGATCTGCCGTAGAGTAAAGATTTGGTCGGTAGTGTATTTCCCTCCAACAAATCCAGCTTGGTAGCTCCCGACGAAATCTGTAGCAAGGGGCGCAAGTCTGCAGAAGAGTATTCGGGACAGGATCTTGTAGGCAGCATTCAGGACTGTGATGGCTCAGAAGTTAGCACAGTCCAGTCTGTCGCCCTTTTTGTACACTGGGTGAATAACACCCAGTTTCCAGTCGTCCGGTAGTTCTTCCTGGTCCCATATCCTAACATTCAGCCGATGCATAATCGCGGCAAGCCTCTCCGGGCCCATCTTGAATAGTTCAGCCACCAGCCCATCACTGCCAGCTGATTTGTTGCATTTCAGCTGTCTGATAGCACTGATGACTTCATCCAAGGATGGCGGGGGCACTTCGTCATTATCATGCTGGCTGTTGTAGTGTTGCTCTCCTCTGCTTTCTGCGCCTGGTCCGTACTCTCCTGTATCCGCTCCGTTCAGGTGTCTGTTGAAGTAGCACTTCCACCTATCGATCACCTCTCGCTCGTCCGACAGGATATCTCCCTCCGCGTTGCGGCACATGGCGAACATGGGAGTAAAACCGCTTCGTGCCGCATTCAGCATCCTTTAGAACTTACGAGTTTCCCCCTACTGAGACAACTGCTGCATCAGCTGCTCATCCGACTCCTCGAAGCTGCGCTTCTTGTCCTGGAAGAGTCGCGTCTGCTGCCTTCTCAGTCGTGTGTAGTTCTCCACGTTCTGCCGGGTCTCGCGCTGGAGCATTCGGGATCGCGCTGCATTCTTCTCGGATAGTGCTCGTCTACACTCGTCAACAAACCATTCCTTTCTCTGGTTACGTGCTGCGCGGCCAATGGTTTGTTCGGCTGTGGTGCTGATGGCTTATTCCACCGAACGTCAGTGGTCACTGAGGGACATCGCCTCGGTAGTGGTGTCCTCCGGCAACGCTTCCCCAAGCGCGAACGCGTAGTCCCTCGCCGCTTCAGCTTGCCTCAGCTGATCCGTGTTGAGCCTTGGGGTGGGCTGGTAGCGCAGCGTATTGGCTATGCAGAGTTTCTGGCGTAGCTTAATCATAACCAGAAAATGGTCTGAGTCGACGTTTGCTCCTCTGTAGGTCCGTACGTCGATAATATCCGAGAAGTGCCTTCCATCGATGAGAACGGGGTCGATCTGGGAATATGTCTGCTGTGGTGATCTCCAGGTATAGTTGAACCGACGTGCATGCTGGAAAATGGTGCTGCGAATGGTCATGTACTTGGAAGAGGCAAAGTTAACAAGCCGAAGCCCGTTGTCGTTCGTCAACTGGTGGGCACTGAAACTTCCAATGGTGGCTTTGTATGCCTCCTCCCGTCCGACCTGAGCGTTAAAATCTCCGATGACGATCTTCACATCGTGTTGTGGGCAGCGGTCGTACTCCCTCTCCAACTGCGTATCGTCATCGGTGCTTCCTAGGTGCGGACTATGCACGTTTATAATGCTCAGGTTGAAGAACCTTTCAACCTGCACATCCGTTCATTCGAAATTAATTGTTGATTTTTCGTTGCGGTAGTATTGGGGGTGGCTTGCAAGGCCTCTCCCCCAACCCCCTGTCTCGTCGGAGGGCCTACGCTTCCTAGCTGTTCAAAGTCCCGTAGGAAGCCAGCACAGAAAGGACAGCTAGCCGCCCCTAACATGGAGAACAGACGCTAGCTGTCCTCCTCCGCTCAATTTAGCCATATCACCCATCTTCCCAAGGGGTTGGGTTTCCCCGTATACCCAAGCTCAGATATTTGGAGAGACAGGTTACCGTTCTATACGCCGGGGACGTATTGAATCGAAGTAGGGTATGGAGAGACTTTGTTGACCTTCAAGAGGCTTCGGATCCATGCCTTACCAGTGCAGTATTGCTACCCCACCAGCTTATAGAACTAAGTTAAGACTAAGGTTAACTAAGGTTAAGAACAGGTAAGTGTATAAATATTTAAAAAATTAAAAACTGAACAGATTTGTTTTTTATATCTTACATAAAACATGTAAGGAAATGGTGATAGAAACAAGAAAAATACAATTTTTAGTTCGTAAAAAAACAATTCCAAATGTCATGACCGAAACAACCCGAAACCACCAACTTACGGAGTCAAATTTTCCGTATCCGGGTTCACTGATTAAGCTTCCCTATGTGGCCAGCGCGAACGACACTCCACGAGCGACTCGCCATTGTGCCCGGTCGGTCGCTCGCAGGTAGCGTAGTAAATTTGGCTCCAGATGACGTTGGACACCGAGGTGTTATTACATTTCCGATTAGTTTCGCCCATACGAAACCTTGATCGCAGGAGAACCCATAACCACCAACACACGACTACTAACAGACAGAGAGAGTGTGAGAGAGCGTGACAGAGTGCAACACAATGTTCGCCACTGGATGTGGTTAGATCTAACGAGCAAGATGTTTCCTCGCGAAGCGTACAAAAACACACACACATACACACACACGGAAGTAAAGAAAGAGGCAAATTAAATATCCCTCCCACCAAGCATAAATAATCCTGCACAGTTTCGTACGAACCGGTAGTGTATGGTTCAGGTGACAGTTTTTGCTATAAAAGTTCTCTTTGCTGCCCTTCAATTGCATACCTTGAGGCGTCATAGTTTCGTCTCCGGAGAAAATCCGATTTAATGTGTGACGGGTTGCATAAATTTAGGCGATTTTTTAATATAAAAGATGCTGGAAGTGTCGACGGACAGATCACAAACCTGGTGAAGCTTATAAATGTTTGCGACGATTAATGACAATATAACTTTCGTATACATACTGACTATGATTTGATGGGAACTTCCTTCTTTTCTCATGCATTAACAAGCCGGAACAGAATTTTAACGCAGCGATAATATATTCGGAATCGATTCTTGATAGCTCCAAATGTTGTGGAATCGAGTCTCGAGAGTAGACTCGAAATCGGAATTGGTTCTGGAATGGAATTGATTCCTGGAATCGGAGTCGGTACTGGAATTGGCGTTGGTAACGTAATTGAAATCAGTTCCGGAGTTGAAATTCGGGATCGTAATAAACTCGATTCTAGCATTTCAATCGGTTCCACAATCGGAATCAACTCCAAAGTACCACACCAGCGAAGATATTAAATCTGGTTCACACAACAAAACAAAATTCAAGACGTGAGTCCTTGGAACACATCTTAATGTCACACTGATTTGCTCTGTTCAATTACATTAGGCAATCTGCGCAACAAAACACTTCTACCTTAACCAAACCCATGCTCGTTGGCTTGATTGTATCTTCTAACAAGGCATTGTCGCTTGGGTTTAAATGCCCGTAACACGCTCATATTGTCGTTTTTCCCGCGAAAGATATTCAAAATGGAGCTGTGTGTGCGTGTTTTTTTTTGGTTCTTCGTCAGTTTTCTCTACCGACAATGCATAAGGGAATACGATGCAGCACAAAGAGTTCGAGCGCTCTCAACACTTTTCCCAGGTGCAAACAGCAGTACCACACTTACAGGAGACACGTTCAAGCTAGCCTTTCCGTGCGACAGATTTCAGCGTTACTAGCGCACGGGGTAAGTCGTACCAATTTATCCTGCCAATCTCGCGCCAATTATTTTTCATTTATCCAAACGCTCGGTTCGCTTGCGACGCTACTAATTTAGCGATACCGGACGGGTACACCGATAGCGATACACCAGGGTTTGTCGTGCGAATGCAGCAAAAGCAAAGGACACACATACACACGGAAAGGAAAGCATAACTACGGCGTCGATTAGCGCCTAAATTTATACGTCGAATGCATACGAATTTTCTTCCCACCAAAAACACACACACACACACACACACACAATCCCGGTGAAACCCACCTCCTGCACGACCCGCAGGGAATATAATAAATATGTTAATAAGAGCGAACAAAATGTAATAACCATAACTATAACGATAAAAATAATATAAAAAACCCGGGCAAATTGTGCTGGAATTCGCTGGCGATTCCCAGAGCATGCCGGAGCATTCTGTTTGGGTTGGGGAAAATGGAGGCAAATGGTGTTTTCCGGACGCGAAACATTGTGGCCCCAGAAAGGCAGCAAGAGACAGCAGCGCGTGCTATCGTGGTCCGGCAGATCTCTCTTCCCAGGGCGCCCTCGTGCCCACACTTGACATTTAATTCTCTTTCACTCGCTCAAAGTCGCTTGTTTTTACAAATCTGGATGCTATGCTTTTTCGTCCGAGTTTTTCGCAGACGCAGCTAACCTTTGCCGAACCCTGTGCTCCAAATTAGCACGATGATATAGAGAAGAGAAGTCGTCTACTCCGGTAACAGTGTTGCTGGTACCGGTACTGACTGGGTTTACAGTTTTGATATTCCTACATCCAAGAGTTTGTTTCTTTCGTCCAGGTTCCCTAATGCTGTGATGTCCCGAATGTTGCAGTAGCTCCACTAACGAAGACACCAACAGAAATTTGACTTCATCACAGCAGTTGGTGCCATCGATTCCGTACCATCGTTACTACGTTCATCTCGTTTCGGGATAACTTACTCCGCATCAAGTACCTGCGATGGTTCGTCCACTGCATTGAGATGCTTTGCCGACATCCCTTTACTCTTTCGCGGTGAAGAGGTACACCGAGTCCTCTGATATTCTGCGCTTACTGAGGTGCTCGAAGACACTTCATGCACGTGAGGCTTTCATACACTCCAGACATGCTTCATGCACGTCAAGAGATAAGCATTGTCTCCTGTCTCCGATACATCAAGCAGGTGATGAGGTAGCACACATGAGCAGTTTCACGTTCACGCGCGCACCTCTTTAACATGAGCCTACACTTCGACACGAACCCGCAACCGTGGAACCGCGGCAGGAGACCACAACTTGACATGTTCTGCACGCCTCTTTTGCTGCCTCGGACGCAGTTTTTCTGTCCGGTGCATGCGAATGAATATGGAATAGTAATAATTATTCCTAGCAGCATCATTTACTTGCGTTTGTTTTTAGAAATATCTTATGAAAGTAACCCAGTTGAACTCTACAATATTGTCTTGTTATATAAATAGACATACGGATGAGCCTCCGTATAAAGTGAGCTGACATAAATACATTGAAATTATCTACTATCTATCTTACAGTATCTAAAACTAACAACA